>CP137675.1:4412363-4720838 GCA_037976565.1 Mesocentrotus franciscanus | reverse complement strand
GCAGTTGAGTCAATTAAGATTTTTGTATCCATTTATACTGCAACATAATGATAATGATTATACAAGATATAGTTAAGTCATTCTTCATTTTTTATATCATTGCACAGGAAAAAAGAGAAGACATGTGACATTTCAACTGGAATCATCATGCAGTGATCAAGAGCAGAAAAAAAGAGGTACTTACTCAAACAATCTGATATAACAAAGTAATTCAAGGGTCTTTCCAACATTTGCCCCTGCAAATAAGTTTGCACATTGACCCCCAAAATGGCGTAAACCGGCAATCAAGATGAGCACATACGATCAACAATGCAACATCCCATTTTCCTGGCATGTGATTGGTCAAATATTTTTGCCTCCAGGAACCAAAATAAAATTGCTTAGGTTTTGATTGGAGGAGATGCTTCTTCGTATGTGAACAGTCTGATAGGTTTATTACTGCATCGTCATTTATCATGGGGCAAATGTTGAGGAGGTTTACCTGCTCTTATGAGAACGGCCCTTATTATAGTAGACGGCAGTTTTTTAATGAACCATGTAAGTACATGTATGATATTATTTAGAAAATGTTACCATGGCAATCGCCAAAGACTTCTGTAGGTAAATGGTAACAAGTGGATTTGACAACGGGATATTTCAATTTTGCATGGCGATCCAAATTATATTGTACTTCAAAGCAAGTAAAGTCCTTCAGAAGTTGCAACTTGAATAAATTTTGAGAATTTTACTTCATTCCATTCATACATGTACATAAGCTGGCTATGCCGCACAAAGATTTGGTTATTCTTGTAGGCTTTCATGCCTGTTTACAACAATGGAGACGAACTGCTTTGTTTTTTACTTCCCTTTGCAGTTAGAACTGGTCATCAGACATTTATAACTGTCCTTGCAGGAAGATGTTGTTCAACAGATTGTCTGGCAAGAGTCACACGAAGATGCAGCTGCAGCTCGGATCGCTTAAGGAAAAGTCGCTGGGTGATCAGAGGACATGGCTGATGGAGTACTTCAGAACCCACTCTTCTCGGTCTGAAAATGAAAGTCTCCAATTCTCCTACAACATCGGTTTGAGCAGGTAGGTGCCACAGCCTGGCATCAAGTCGTTGGAATTGTGAGGTCAAGATTCTACTACTGGCAGAAGCAGTTCAGAGGTGAGGTTCATATTTCAAAACAGTTTCTTTGAAAATTCATGGCCTTTGTACATAATGTACTGGGCAAAAATGTACATAAACCCTAAAAGAATCTCCCATATTCATCCAACGATTATTGTCCTTTTTTGTTTATAGAAAGCTTGCAGGTAGTTAAACTTGAAATACAGAGTGACTGTTGGTCATTCTTATTGGTTTGGCTAAAACTCTTTTTTCCTGGCTCATTTGTATGATATAAACCTCTCACAAAATTATAGGTAAAATTTCTTGTTTTGATATCTCAAAATCATTTGAAATAAGTTCATCTTCAGAAGAATATGAGAATACTGCATTGGCATTCAATCAGAATTGATATCAATTAAACACAATCTTATCTCTAAACAAATGAAGAATTCACTGTTGACAAAAATGCATTTTGCAAGATTTGACTTTCTACTTGGTCAGATATTCAGGTGTCCTGCATATTCCATGATTACATTATAAAAATTGGGCATCATTGTCTAGGGGAATGAACAGGCTTTCCAATGGTGCCAAACTGAAGTATCATTTAATCATTTAATACAACGAGATACCCTTTCTCAAACTTGAATTGCAGAACTTTTTGTGAGGGGTTTTCGTACGACAGCTGCATTATCTTTCATTACTCTTATGTAGCTTTAACACTTACTGTACTGGGGGTGGGGGCATCAGCCCACCCCTGCATTTTCGGGGATTGTGCTGTAACCGCTATTTGCTGTTTTTGGAAATCAGTAGGATGCGAATGCTAGAGAGTTACCTGACCTTTGTGACCAAAGGTCAAGCCGAAAATTGAAATTTTTGTCATCTTGTCTACCAAACAAATGGCAAAGTGAAGTTTCTTGTTTGGGTCTATGAATCAGTAATGTTTCATTCTTTAGACTAGATTTATCATTTACTCAAACTGTAAATTGATCCAGATAATGATCTTAAGTATAAGAAGTCCTAAAACAATAAAATACATAAGAATTGAAAACAGTAAAATACATTAGAAATTATAATGGGGCGCCCAGTGTCAAATCTGACAGACATGGCGCAGTACAAATGGCCGTTATTATATTATTATTATTATAAAACAAGTATATGGACAATTCAATTATATGATAATGTCAAATAGGCTTTTAAGAAACTTTTGCCAAAAAATAAACTCTGTAAAAGCAGCACAGCATTTATGTTCCTTGAGCAAGGCACTTTGTCTACATTGCTTCACCTTACCCAGGTGTTAAAATGGGTACCCTGTAGGATGCGAACGCAATGCAGTTGAATTGGCATTGTGTGCGCCTAATAGGTGACCAGCTGGAATGCTCCCAGGGAGAGGAGATTGTGCACTGTAAATGCTGTTTTTTTTTTGTAATTGAATCCAATGACTGGGGCAATAATATGCTGTGAGCGCTTGGTCTTAACTCGTAAAGCGCTTTATAAGAGACTGGTATTATTATTATTTATTTATGTAATTCATAATAAAAACATATTCATGAATAGAATTTGCATAAATGACAAAGTAAGCAATTTTCAGCCAAAAATATAGGTAAGGTCTCTTCCTTTGCGCAATATCTGAGGCGCATGCCGAGTTTTGTGGTGATCAGCCATTTTCGATATTTCTAGTTATTTCCATGCATGCATTTAATTTGTTGTGAATAGATGGACTGCTATACCCATTGCCTGCTAACTGCTTGAGGAAAGGACACAAGATTAACAAAACCCTAAACGCGAAGACAGAACTTAATGCATTTGCTCGTTCCTATGGAGACCGAATGCCTGACAGAGAGTCTGTAAACCTTCCACATGGGTTCACAAAGCGAGAGGTGTATAGAAGAATACGACAAGATAATGCTGAGGTTTGTTCTGAGACTCACTTCAAAAGGATTTGGAGAAAGGAAGAGCAGCACATCACAATCCCCAAGGTATTGTAAATTCCATTGACCCTAAACTGTACTGGATGGGAGTGAGTGGGGCGGACGCTCAAAAGCTCTAAACATAGGTTGTTGCATACCATAATCAAAACCGCCATGTTTTCAGCAATGCCACTTCATTACTTTTTATTTTGACACTACACTACCGTAAGTTTTTGCAAAAACAGACAATTCTTTTATAGTGTCATATGACCCATCATGATTTCAGGTCAGTTTTTTTGTACAAAACATATTGCAGTTTTAATGCACTCCAAATGGGCCAATCGCCACAAAATTATGCAGAGATTTTGCCATTAGTTTCACGGAAATTTGCTTATTTTATCAATAATGCTAATTTATGCAAATTATACCCCCGGTACAGTTAGGGTTAGACATAGATGAATTTATGATTCTTAGCCAGACGAAATCTGTTAAATTCCTGAGGCCTCTTGTATCTTTGTGTCAATATATTATTATATTAGTCTTATAACATCTACATTTATATGCATCAAGAAAACACATCCATAACATTAATTTTGTAATTAACAATCCTTCTCTTTGATATTTTTCTTTTTTTCTTTATAGGTGAACCGCTTCTAAGTGCGATGTGTGCACAGAGCTGAAAATGAAGCTTGGCAAGACAAACGACAAAGATGTTCAAGACAATTGATTGCACAACATCAAAAACATGTAGAGAAACAAAGGTACAGCAAACTTTGATTAAAGCTTGAAGTTAATGTTGTAATTGATTTTGATGTACTTTTTTTCTTTTAAGCATTTAGAATGAGGTGATCTGTGATCCAGTATTTTAAGTGCAACAAATGACAACCATGGATGTATTTTACATGTAGCTACAATATACAACTAGAGCTATGTCATTATATGCTTTCCTCATAGAAGTGAATATTTCAACAAAGATTTTGAAGGAGACAAAACCGAGAAAGCTTAGAGGAATACTCAGGCTCCAAGATAAGTTGCTTTAAATAGAAGCGCAAAATTGGAGAAAAATAACAGAACAAATTAAAAAATTGGACAACAAATATTAGCAATAAGAGAGTAATGAAATTTTAATGGAAAAAACAACAACAATGTTAATATATTTGAATAGGTGACCACAATAAAATATTGGCATTTGAACTGCCTATACGGATGTTTGGTTCTAATCAGTGGATATTTGACGTGAAAAGCCTATAGTAGAAGAAAAATACAATAGTAGGGAAAACAGGAGAAGAAATGTAGGCACAAGTTCATTACTTTAAAAAGTATATTGGTCACAATTAAGTATCATTGATATAGACGTAAACCTAGCCAAGTCTCAGATAACACATTCAAATTACAATTTACTCGTATTTAAGGCATTAGTATTGGTTTTGTGATCAAAACTTCTAAGCATAGCATGACTCCTCATTGCTCTTTACCTTCTTTCAGCAGCAGTGAGAGACAAAAATATTACAAACACATCCGCAAAGCGAAGTCACAGCCAGAGAAATACATGAGTGTAATCATCGATGGGATGGATCAGCACTGCACATCAATACCGCAACTCCATCCAACACCTAAAGCTCTGAGCTACAATGATCAACTGCACACTCACATCACCGTGCACTTGTTCATGGAAGAGGTCAACACGCCTACATCGATTTTAACGAGTACCCACATGACAGCAACCTAACCATTAATATCCTGCTCAACATCCTGGTCCGTTATGCCGACTCTCTTCCACCAGTCCTCTACCTACAGCTGGACAACACTTCTAGGGAGAATAAGAATCGACATCTCTTTTCTTTTCTGTCCCTGCTCCTTGAACTCAATATCTTCAAGAAGGTAATGTTTAATACATGTTCTTTTTAGTAATTAATTGTCAATATAAGTATTCAGTCTGTAATGATGCTTTATTTAATCGCAAAATGAAAAGGAAATTTTGTTTATTTGAACTTGTATTGATGGATAAGAGAATGCCTTTGTCTTGGAGGTTCTTTTCAGAATCATGTAAAGGACGAGTCAGAAATAATGATATACCTCGGAAATTGCCCATTGTTTGAGAATAAACATTATAAATATTCACTTTTGTCAGAAAACTATTCACAGTTGACAGTAAATTAAAGTAACTTGGTAAAAACCCAATTGCACCAAAACCTTGGGTTTAAAAGTACATGATATTTTGTGAAGGGATATGTAAATATAAAAATGTTTGACATGTACTGGTAGAGTACACTTTCCCGCTGCATGCAGTACCATTGCTGTTGGGCATCTATTCATGAAACAGCTTGAAAGTGGGTCAAACCCACTCTCTCGTTGTAGTGTGAGCAGGAGAGAACAACGATGCAGAAAGAGTGTGAAAAAAGAGAAAATATTCATGATTACAAATTATTTTCACCATGGCAAATTTCCAAGGTGAATCATTATTTCTGACTCACTTTTTATGATGGGGATTTTGCACTATTGTATTGTTGCATATCTTCAGTTGATCCTCTGTTTTAATCTATCAAATACATTTACTGCCCAAAATGTCTGATATGTGTAGGCATCATAGGGTTAAAAAAAGATATTGTGACTTAGAATTATTTACTTTACACAGATACATGTATACCAATGGTAAATAGTGTTTTGGGTTTTTTGTTGTTGGTAGCCTATTATTCTCGGAAAGATTGAACCCTATGAACGGGAAAGAGGTAGTGCACATTAGAAACCATGGGCAATATAAAGTTGTCATCTTTGTCATCAGTGTACATATGATTTGTAAAGCGTAAACAAAAACAAGCTTTGATAAATATGTTTTTTGTTAGATAAATGTTCTGATAAATGAAGAAAAATTTCAATTGAATAAATTATCCTCATGCTTATTGGGTTGTATCATTGAGGAATGTCCCTAAAATTCAATTTATTCCATACTGTTGTTCACCTTATAACGTTTATTGTTTGCATTTAGATCAAAGTTGGCTTTTGATGGTCGGTCACACACATGAGGACATCGACCAGTTCTTTTCAAGGATTGCAACTCACTTGAAGAAAAGGAGCACCCCATCTTTTCCAAAACTTCTGCAAGCTATTCCGCCGCTTTCCACAAAGCTCACTGCCCTACAACAGCGGAGCGCATCTTACACCTCTTTGATGTTCGCAAATGGCTTCTTCCCCATCAACACAGCATGTGCTATCACAGTAAACCACACATATTCAAATTCGCACTGCACCAAGGAAAAGCCACCCTACAAACAAAAGACTGGTCAACTACACCACATTGGAGAGACACCACTGGCATCAACCACATCCTGTCATCACATCCAGACGGACAACCAACATTGGTAGAGAAGTCATTTGCGGACATCAATATCATACATCTACCAGACAAGCTCCAGCCATACTTGGAAGAAGTAGACATTGAGGCATGGAGGTCCCTCTATGAGCTACTCACCTTGGAAGAGGAGGAGAATGAAGGTATCATTTCTGTCATTTTTAAACTTCCAAAATTGATGGTGTTATGGTATTTTTTTCCATCACCTATGAAACATTGAAAATACAATGTAGCATCTTCAAGCTTTATGGCCCAAAACTTTGACAATTTGTATTGAAGTCTTGACTGTTACACCCTTCATGGCACAATTCACAAAAAAATCTTAATAGCGAACTAGGCTAGTGGGACACAAAAATATTGGTTTATCTAATGCATATAACCATTGACTACAAATCAAATGGATGGTGGTCTATAGAAAAAAGAGGAATGGCTGTTTTACAGAGAGCCAGCAAATTACGCGCCAATTTATGATATTTGATTGCCTCTCACAAGGGAGCAGCTGAGTCAGCAGCATAGATAAACCTGAGAGGATATTTTTGAGTTTTTCTCCACTCATTCTTTAAAATTTTTTTTTTAGAGATAGATATTATGGTATTGCTATTTTTCGAGATTTAACCCTATAGCCTGGATGAGGGGGGGGGGGGGGGAAGGGGGACTAATTTGGCCCCCCCTTAAAACATTTTTCACAATAACTATTTAAAGCGAAGACATTCTGCGCTGAAATTTCATGACTTTTTTCCTTCACATCTCGCGCAACAACGCCCGGGCATGCAGTTCCTATGCTACACATAATTTTGTACATGTACTTGCACATCGGACCCAAAATAGCTCAAAAACGTGGTTTCTTGTAGAATTTCAATACAAATTGTGTATTAGCTAATATTTTTAAATGTATTATTATATCTGCTTTCACAGATTGAAATCTATTTCGTTTATGCTAGTTATGATCGCATAAGTGTTGCCAACAAATTTCATTGAAAAACAATAAAAATGAAAAGGTCGAAAAACAGAGAAATTAAAAAAACAATGAAATACATAACTTAATTTTGATACTGGATTTTTTTAAAGTACGCTTGTTAAGAATAATACATAGAGTGTCTAGATCAAAAGAACAGCACATTTCGAGCTGTTTTGAGTGATTTAGAGCAAAAAAGGTCTAATTTCATGCTTAAATTAGCATAATTAGCATAATCGATTAAACAAAATATTTTTCAGAGAGATTAATATACGATTTTGGAGATTATGTTGCAGGTGACGATTTCATCACGATCAGGCAGTTGAGGGGCGAGATCTCGGGGGTAAATTAGCACCCCTTTGACACTGCATAGCCCGGCTATATAGGGTTTTAAAATATATATATGACCTTTCAAGAGATTAGGTCATAGTATCATTAGATAAAACGATTATTATTCCAAGAATTTGCCACTATATGTTTATATAACTGGATGAAGGTAATAACAACCTATCTAGCTGGCTGATCATAAACTTTGATATTTTAGCACACTGTTTCTTACATCAGGGCTATAATACATTTCCTTTGTGTGTTTTAACAGAAGATTCAACAGTGAGATGGCCTATATGCGATCTACTGATAATGGCCAAACAACCAACTGACAGACCACAGCTTGAGGAGCATGCTTGCAACACAGAGGATGAAACATTCAGACAGGTACATGTTTCATTAATATGTCCCTTAATTAAGACAAAGATATTGTGAACCATATTTAGTATTAAATGTATTTTAATCGTTATTTACAACTTGAGTTGCTTTCTAAAAAAAAAAATGTAAATCATCTACAATGCTGCATGACTAACACACTCAGCTTAATTGCATCTTGAGTGCAACATTATTCCCTAACAGAATTTACACTCTGTATAGTCTTCACACAAGATCTAGCCCCTAATATATATACATGTAAGCCCTTGCATAATTCCAGTCATTACAGTAATTACAAGTCATGCCGAGTATTTTGGGGTCAGGTCATGTCAGGTAAAGATTAGCTTTGGGTACTAGTGATTGCTATACGCTTGTGCATTAGTTGCAAAAGTCTTCCCAAATTTTTGTTGTTTTTGTTGTTTCTGTTTTTTTTTTTCTTAAACATCAATGTGAGCACCTCAAAAATTGTAGTTATCTGCATTTACGTAATCGTAGGTATCGCACATCTGCATTTCTGCATTGAATTGCTACAATACACAGACAATGGGAAAATCGTCAATTTGCACGTTACCCGATGGTCAAAACTTTTATATTTGGCATCAAAAGATGCGCAAGACTCTATGCTATAAAGTCATGAAAGCTCCCGCACAAAAAAAAATATCCTTAAACATATCCCGTGAACGTACAGCCCTTTTAGGGTTAATTGAAAATCAAAAATACAAAAATAGTAGAAGTTTCAACAATATTTTCTGATTTTATAAAAGAAAATTATTTATTAGGTTTCAGAAAGAATTACTATAATAATATGTTTATATGTTGTAAATAAAGTGTACATAAGGAATTGTCTTGAATCACTGATAATGTATGTAGTGGCACTACACTATTCGCTTTCAATTCACTTTCTTATTTTATTTATTTTACTTTCTTTTTCTTTTGTTAGGTTCACATAGGACCCAAAGTAAAGGAACAGAGGACAGAAGTTAGGGAGAGAGACATGGTGGCAACATATCTCCCAGAGTACTCGACACACTGGCCTCAAGTTGGCTGCATTCGCAGTGTACATGAAGACAAGTCCCTACAGATCGAGTGGTACACAGGAACCTTGACTTCTAAGTGGAAGGAGGTAAAGGTACCAGTCAAAGGACAAAAGGGCAGGAAACAGCTTTGGGTTGAGACTATTGATTCTAGTTCTGTGATTCTCCCTCCTTTCTCACTGACTGCTGGAGAAAACTTCCTCTTCAAACAGTGAATGGTTTGAGAGAGAAGCACAGTAGCTATTTTCAGTAGCTTTGTAGATCCTAGCTTAATTGGGCCATTGTAATTGCCTTAGCTATCAAATAATTGAGCAAAATAGTAGGCCTATTGGTTTCAATAAAATTGGAGTAATATTTTTTGGGGTGGGGGCTGTGAAGCACAAGTGGAGGAGCTTTTAATTTCACCAGAGGGTCCTTAGTACAAATCTTAGTTGCATGAGATTTACAATCTATATGATTTAAACAGATGTAATTTTATCTTTTTTAATATTACTGTAATATTTTGAATTGAAAACTTACAAGCTTATTCCGCTGCCAGACATGGCCGGATCAGAAAATGTACAAGTAACGGATGGTACTTTTGTTTAATCCGTCATGCGGCTGTCACACTTGAGGAACGGATGTCGTTTTTTGGCATCGGTTGATATCCGTTAAAATGGTTTCATGTCCTTTTTGTCTCGCCTGCGTAGCAGGAGCCAGGCATAGGCGCCACTTTTTACACCCGGTGTCGGCGTCAACAATTATGTTGTACACCCAATAACTTTCTATATCTTCGAGCTAGGATCACCAAATTCTTACCAGTGGTACATTTCTTGAAGACTCAGGTCAAGTTCGAATATGGGTCATGGTCGACAAAGTTCAAAGGTCAAAAGGTCAATGAACTTAATATACAAAGCTGTACTTATGCTGTACACACAATAACTCTCCACAGCTTTGAAGTAGAATCGTGAAATTCATACCAGTGGTACATCTCTTGAAGACTCAGATCAAGTTTGAATATGGGCGATATCCGACAAAGGTGAAAGGTCAAAAGTTGTTGTTGTTGTTTTCCAGTTTTTACGGCACTGTCAAAAAGTCTATGAACTTTTTATTAAAAGCATAGTACACACAATAACTTTCCATAGTTTTGATCAAGGATTGCCAAATTCACACCAGTGGTACATCTCTTGTAGACTCGGGTCAAGTTCGAATATGGGTCACTCGTGTTCAACAAAGTTCAAAGGTTAAAAGGTCATTGAACTTAACATACAAAGCTGTATACACACAATAACTTTCCACAGCTTTGAAGTAGGATCGCCAAATTCATACCAGTGGTACATCTCCTGTCTGGTAAAAACTTATACGATTCAGAGAACAAGTGTCATGTATAAACTTATACAATTTAGAGAAGAAGTGCCATGTATAAACTTATACGCTTTAGAGAACAAGTGTCATGTATAAACTTATACGCTTTAGAGAAGAAGTGCCTTGTATAAACTTATACGCTTTAGAGAACAAGTGTCATGTATAAACTTATACGATTCAGATAACAAGTGTCATGTATAAATTTATACGATTCAGAGAATAAGTGTCATGAATAAACTTATACGCTTTAGAGAACAAGTGTCTCGTATAAATCTATACGATTCAGAGAACAAGTGTCATGTATAAATTTATACGCTTTAGAGAACAAGTGACATGTATAAATTTATACGATTCAGAGAACAAGTGTTATGTATAAACTTATACGCTTTAGAGAACAAGTGTCATGTATAAATTTATACGATTCAGAGAACAAGTGTCATGTATAAATTTATACGATTCAGAGAACAAGTGTTATGTATAAACTTATACGCTTTAGAGAACAAGTGTCATGTATAAATTTATACGATTCAGAGAACAAGTGTCATGTATAAATTTATACGCTTTAGAGAACAAGTGTCATGTATAAATTTATACGATTCAGAGAACAAGTGTCATGTATAAACTTATACGATTCAGAGAACAAGTGTCTGGTATAAACTTATACACTTTCGAGAAGAAGTGCCATGTATAAACTTATACGCTTTAGAGAACAAGTGTCAAGTATAAATTTATACGATTCAGAGAACAAGTGTCATGAATAAATTTATACGCTTTAGAGAACAAGTGTCATGTATAAATTTATACGATTCAGAGAACAAGTGTCATGTATAAATTTATACGCTTTAGAGAACAAGTGTCATGTATAAATTTATACGCTTTAGAGAACAAGTGTCATGTATAAACTTATACGCTTTAGAGAACAAGTGTCATGTATAAATTTATACGATTCAGAGAACAAGTGTCATGTATAAACTTATACGCTTTAGAGAACAAGTGTCATGTATAAACTTATACGATTCAGATAACAAGTGTCATGTATAAACTTACACGTTTTAAAATCTCATTGATATGTATTTAGTTGATTAATTCATTGAATTAATCAATATATATGTATTTGAATTTTGATACAGTATACATGTACATGTAACATATATTGATGGACAATAAAGGATACCAATGAATATTCATTGGTTTTATTTAATTGGAATCAGTTGTGTAATGCAGTTCAATTTAATGCTCTGAAAACAGTGACTAAGTTAGAGTTTGCAGAGAGTGTTGACATGTGTTAATGAAAAGAAGCTTGATTCATTATTTTTGTAAACCTTTCTTTCCACCTGATATTAACAATTACACATTTTTTGCAAGTTATCTTTAGCTTTTTGATAAACATAAGGCATCAATTATATTGGAAAAATAAAGAAAATATGTGAAATTGGCAGTCCATAATATGCTTTTTTTGTCCAGATTGGAATAAATTATTGTTTGAGGAAGAAATTCAAACCACTATATTTATCTGTCATTGGTTTATCGTACTATTTATATATCATTTTTCGATCACCTAAAGTTTTCAAATTGATTGACTTATAATTAATTATGTGTATATTTCATCCAAATTTTATATGTCATATTCTTCATCTTCATACAGGAGAAACACTCTCCGGTTATGGAGAGGTGATAAATCGTTTTGCCCGAAAGAAGATTTTTCGAACACAACTTTAGTGGTGAGTATTAAAACAAATCTATTCAGTAAAACTTATCATGAGTAAATATGCCAATTTACAAAGCTGAATGAATGAATGAATTATGAGAAAATACACCACAGAATCGCCACAGAGAGAAAGAGAGAAAGACAGAGGGGGAGGGGGTTGAGATTGCGAGTACGTTCAAAGGGTTCTAGGCGTCAACATCCGAATTTTTCGATTTTATTTTTGTCGAATGTGACATTGTATATTTTTAGACTATAAAAAAGAAGAACTGCATGCTATTTTACTCTTCTTTATTTCCATTCTATATCTTGATTAGGTTTCAAGTCTCAAGTATTCAGGATACCACATTGCATTCGTTCTTTGGGGTAAGCATATAATAAATCATTGATTTTGGACATAATCATCAGAACATTTTAGAATATTGCAATTTACCATGTAGCATTCAAAAAGTTGCGTTCAAGTAAATGATGATTATATTCATTGTGAAAGATTTTTTTCTGAACCACAATCAGTGGAAATTTTTTAAAGTTTAATGCCAAGATAAAAAAGCATCTTTCTCTTTGCGTGATAACATTTTTCGTAAAATCTGTCGAGGATCATTGACTCTTACAATCCACTTTCAATCTTCCAGGTTTTATTTTACTTCAGTTGACATTATGGCTTTTGACTTTCCTCGTCATCTACTTGCTCATTCTTCCCATCATCAACAGAGAAGAAAATTGGGCTTGGAGACTTATCAAGAATCAATGGTAAGAAAACATAGATCTTAATCAAACATACGGTGTATAGATATAAATTAATTATGATAGGAATATTTATTTAGCGCCGTTATTCGCCAGGTACTGACGCTCATGGCGCTCTACAAAGAATTATCTCAAACTAACTAAAAGTTCAATAAAAAGTTATTTGGTTTAGGTTAAATTTGGTAATTAAAGCAGATTATGCCTACACTTTATGTGCTAGCTGTAACCTTGTGATTTTTAATTCATCGCTCTTAGCATAGCCTTACGAAGCGCCCGACAATTATTATTATTATAATCAGCATCTCTTATTCGGGCAGCGAGGTGCCCGAATGACATCTTTGTTTAAAGATCGCCTTGTGTACTTTAATGATGACATAACATCTTTATCATATTAAAGTCTCTCTCTCTCGCTTCGCTCGCTTGCCAAATTTGGAAACTGAAAAGTTGATATTCGGGCAAGAAGCAGCCACCCACTATAGGCGAAAATGTACCTTTACGCCCATATGGCTGTTGGGTTTTATACTGCTAAGAAATGTCAAATGATCTCATATTCGCTGCTCCCTTTTCAGGTTATCCGTAGTTGTCTACTTGGTTGTGTATTATAGTCAGGTGATCTCAGCGAAATTTCTATTTCTTCAGCAGCGAGGGAAAGAGCTCAGTATAGACAACAGGTAATGTGTAAATTTCGATTTCTTGCTTTTATCACAAAATGGTTTTCAAACAATAGACTTCAGTAACAGGAGGAAGTAGTCCGTAGATGCATGATTATATGAGCTTTCGTGCTAAGCTGTATAGCCCTTTTAAGATTACAAAAATAATATAAGAAGTAGAAGACAACGACGACGACGAAGAAAAAGAAGAAGAAGAAGAAGAAGAAGAACGTATCACCTTTAAGCTAATCTTGAGCTCTAGTATGGGAATCGTATGTCGAGAAAACATGGCTATAATTCATTCTGGATTGTTTATCCTGCAGTAGATTGATTGTTTGAACCAGTAAAATAAAAACAAAACTCACAACTTGCTAGAAATCATCTTCAATAAAATCCACACCTCTCCTTTGCACATAGTGACCTGTGTTAAGCACATGGCACTATGAACATGACGGACAAAGAAAGAGGACAAAATATACAATTCCTCATTTTACCCTCAACAATTGCTGTGGTAGACAAAGGAACATCCCTTCACTGCTATTATGTAAAATAAGTAGAACAGGTGAATATGCATGTGACACCTGTTCTACACGTTTACATAATAGCAGTGAAGGGATGTACCTTTGTCTACCACAGCAATCGTTGAGGGTAGAATGAGGACTGTATATTTTGTCCTCTTTCTTTGTCCGTCATGTTCATAGTGTGGTGTCGGGCCTACTTAATTTCCTTATCTTTCTATGCTCATTACTCAGCCCCTATACATGTTCTACCAAATTCGTTTGGCACATGTCATTTATTTGTAATCTTGGACATTCAGTGTGAGTTTTGTTGGATTCTGTGAGAATTTATTTTCTATCATTACGAGAACTCAAGCTTATCTTTAAGTCGCTCGTATATATTTTAAAATCTAGTGCGAATTCAATCAAAATGCATATTTCATCACAGTGTCTGCATAGCACATAGGGAATTACACGATTTTAATATGATACATGATTTCTGAATACCAATTTATTCAAAATTATAAGGATAAACGAATAATACTGTTGTTGTTTTGCAGACGAATCTTTCACGTTCAGGTGTATTTCTTCTTCTTTGTCAACGTCATCCTCGGTTTGGCATCCTGCCTTCTTCGGATATTCAAATCGGTACTCTTCGGTTTATTGCTGGTTGGTCGGATAGACCGGTGTTTATTGATGAGGGGCTTCGAGTTATATGATTCAGGTAGGTCACTTCAATTGTTGTTTGCTTTGATAAATAAGTAATCTGTTCACCAACTTTTGTTTGACTTACTTCTATTGTTGACTAAATCTACAATTCAAAATAGAATTAAAACTTATGACATCTTAATATTTGCAATATTAGCCGAAATTGTCTGCAGTAGAAAAACGAACGCTAGTATAATAAGTCGTCGCTTTTCCAGTAGATTTTTGTAGCATTCTAAATTTAACAAAAAAAATAGTAATTGCATGTACATCAAACTTCTCCGTTGATATGATTTCGTAACATATTTTCATTTTCTTTTTTGTTATTTCTTTTTTTCTCACTGTACCATGTCATTCGGTAAAAACAAATCGAGATATCGTTGGTATAAAAACACGGTTACTTTCCTCAGGTACTTTGACAATACAGCCGTTGCTATTGTTAACATCAAGTTGTCATGTTTGATGTGATAGAATATTTCATGATTAAATCTACCAGTTTCAGAGTGGCAAAGAAGCAAAATTCTAATCTCTGATTATGATGATATTTCCATTAATGTTTACCATCAGGTTACAAGGCGTATTTAGGTTTTCTACAACTAGAAGTGGTCCATACGCATCCTGTAATGATTACATTCTGTCATTATCTTCTCAAAACTCAGAGGGATAAGAAAAATAAAGTCTTTGAATTCTGCGAAGATGAGGAAGGTAAGAAGAATTTCTCGATGTTACCATAGTAACGGTTATGTTAAGGAGCAAAGTAAAATAACATCGTGGCGTGTTAACCATAAAAATAATAATTTGAGTACCTAGCTCCCTCCCAAACTTAGTCCTGATGAGGTTAGGCAATCCTGGAGGGAATGAGATTTCGATAAAACTAAAAGAAGAGGAGCGGAATCCTCTTTTGTATACTGCCCCTTCCGCTAACAGCAATGTGTTTCAATTTGATCTTTAATAGTTCTTCTCATCCTTTGGCATCTTAATCTGGATTTGAAAGCAACACTGGTCTGATAATTTATTGTATTATTGTGATGGCTTTATTGAAATTGTTTGTAAGCTAAATAATTCATTGCGTATCAGTGGTTTGAAGAAGCCAATTGTGGAGATAGCTCGTCACTTTGACGAGTTTTCATTTTCATTTATAAGACTTGAATTGATGCAGGAATCATTATATCTTTGAGGAATTCTATTTCATCAGTTCCATAATAAAAAAGGCAGTCGTATAAACCACTGGGTCAAAGTCAAAATCATTTGTGTTCAATAATGTTTACCCATGGGATAGACATAAGGAGATGTGCGGGTATAGACAACATTCATTTTATTCCCGCACCTCTTTTGATTTTAACTACGGGGGAAAGGGTTAACACTTACAATGCTTCCTATTATTACAATTTATACATTATTAATCTACTTAATTACGAAATTCAGTCCCTTTCTTGATCTTTCAGTTGATATTCCGATTCCAAAGACAGTGAACGTGAGAGCGAAACCGTTGGCACCTCATTTACACCCTAGTACGAAACAATCGTCTGCTTGTCGAACGATTCGATGCTATACTCAACGCTAAGAGGGATGAAGTGAAGAGACAAATCGAGGAAGAAAAACAAAAGAAGGATGAGAAAATACTGAAAGATGCCGTCAAAACGTTCATCAAAGATAACGTCACCAGCAATGACGAAGTTGGTGAAGAGGTGAGAACGAGCGGGTGTGATGACGGTGGCGTTGTCGTAGAAGTCGCTTGCGTGAACTCGTCAAATTTCAAGTTGCAAGATATGGATACTAGAGATGATGAACGACTGGTGCTTTTAGCCAATACACCAACCAATACAAGGACTAGCTATAATGCAATTCATCCAAAGCTAAAGGTATAAGTGTGTTGAGGCTTATGAACATCTTGCTCACATAATTCATGCAGAACTCATGTACTCTAGGCTAGGGCATGTACATCTGCAAGGGAATTGTACCTCATTTATTTTGTTCATAATTATGTTTGTTTTTCTGCTGTTGTTGTTATCATGACACTGATAAGTACTACATTTAGATATTCATTCATGATGTTTGTTGGTATATCTTATTGCTTACAATGGTGTACCTATGGGGGCACGAATCCCTATGTCATGATGCCTGGTGCCCCTCACTCTCTGGACCCATGTTGCCCCACCGAATGAATAAACTGAATACCTCGAACATTTTGCACATTGTGAAGTATACGTTTTATCATTACCATACCATAGCATCCACTAGAAACATGTCAATGTTTATACATCACCGTACGTAGACCACAAGAATCGATATAATTCATTACTCTGTAAAGTGCCACAATAAACTGCAAAATTAGCCCTTGCTCGTTTATCTAAAAAATTATTTTCCGATTACTTGATGTTGAATAAATTTTAAGCATAATGTCAGGAAGAAACTTTCCTTCAAAACAGAACACTTTAACAATGTTGTTTCTGAATGCTAGAACAGAATATTGGTCTAACCAATCCGTAGTCTGAATATAATAGAAATATTGATGGTATGTGATCAAACAACAGATTTTATTCAGTCTATTTCTGTGTATATTATTAGAAACTACCTTATATTTAACTCTAAATAATTATGTTTCATAATAAATAGTATGTGTTCCATCAAATCATCCCATTATGACATTTTTTATTGTGTTATTGTATTGCCACACAACAAAAAATTGTTTTGCACTAAAACCACATACAAATCACCCTGTTTACTACAGTATGTACAAGTCTTACATTTTGTAGTAGTGATGTTTTGGTATCATGTTTATAATTACTACCGCATCATTGTGTCTTCGTGTTGATTTATGTTACGTGTTCATTAAATGTGTTGATTCATATCACACGAGTCTCTTATTAGCTGCAACATTTCAATGCAATGTTTATATCCTGCATGACTCACATGGGTCAGCTCCACATAATATATCCCTGGGGCAAACCGCCCAAATCAAAATGTCAAATAAGATAGTGTGGGAGGGAGGTTAGAGAGAGGGGACAAGAGGGACAGATAGAGAGAAACAAGAGAGAGAGAGAAGGAGACAGAAATGGGAATGAGATAGAGAGAGAGAGAGAGAGGGGGAGGGAGAAAATGAGACGAAGTTGGCACGATGAAAATAATGAAAATCATACACGCTATATACATGAGTTATTTAGATGCATCATTTCATTGCAATGTTTGTAATGCATGCCATATAATGTTTGGTCACCTCCAACTTTTTTCTGTGTTTACATGGCAAAAGGCCAGAATCAAATGTCAAATATGAAGAGAGAGTGTGTGTGTGTGTGTGAGAGAGAGAGAGAGAGAGAGAGAGAGAGAGAGATAGAGAGGGGAGAGAGAGGGTGGGAAGGGGAGGGAGAGAGACAGGGAGGGAGAGAGAGTGAGAGAGAGAGAGAGAGGGGGTGGGAATGGTGGAAGGGAGGGAGGGAAGGGGGGGGGGTGAGAGAGGCGTTATGACACAATGAAAAACAACGATGAAAATACACCACAGAAATTTAAAAGAATAGTGCCCTCGAACCCCCCATCCTGACGAAGGCTTCACACACGCTAAATCACATGTTAATATGTATATGTGTGGGTACTATCTGTGCTTAGAAAGAATTATAATGACTCAAAATCAGACTTTTATTTTCTGCTAAGCAATTTTAATGTCAACATGTCCAGGATGTTGACACCTAAAATGGATCCTCTTCTCCAACCGAAGAGCCATCTTTATATCTAGATATATAGATATGAGTTTGGTCAAGATACAACTTGGTTTCAATTGGTCACAACATTGCGTGCTTACCAGGTGCTTGCCAGACACAGGAGTATTCGCCATAGTGTAACCAACTAGGACAGGATTGGCCAAACTCTGTATATTGACGGCTCTGGTCCAACGGATACTGAAGCACATAGAGATCCTATTTATTAGAATACTCTCTATGAACAGATAGCTCATGTACATAGAGATATATATATATATATATCTCTATGCTGAATGACATGTACTGTATTACTATTTTAACAATCGCCATACAACTCTAAATCAATGTTCTGTTTATAAACAAATGATAGGTTACATAAATATACTAAATAGCATAATACCCGGTATTCAATTTGAAGCTTAGAACAGTGTGAAAGGGGATTCATTAGAGATATATTGTAATATAAATTATAAAGTATCAAAAGTGGGATCATCATTAGCATGGTTAGGGATAGTATGTCCCTAAGATATTGTGAGTAAGTGGATAAAATATGAAGTAAATTTTTTTAATAAATATTTTCGGTCAAAAAATGCAGGGTTCCAAACCACAAGTCGTTTCCATCACACCATCGACAGCTATGATCAAAGATGAGCGAGAAACGAACTTCATGACGACATCGGATTACGGTCCGAGCTCGGGAGCGTCACATCCTGATTCGACATCGCAGTCGCGTTCGGGATCGACTGTGAAGACGCGGTCGACAGTCAGCATCCCAGAAAGTCTTCAAATGACACCGACACCATCGCCATCTCCTTTGAAGGAGGACAAGATTGAGATCACGAAACAGGAAGAGAAAAATATTTCAGGAGATGCTGAGCCCTCCGTTTCAGATGGGTCGCAGGCGAGATCAATGAAAAGTGAAGACGGGATCTCGAACTCATCAGCTACATCTCTAGACATTGAAGACGACGAGATTGTCCTACCCGGGACACCGACCATGAAAACTAAAGAGTAATTAGTGAAATACATCAAACTATAAAGTTAGGAAAAGAGAAAAAAAAAAGTAGGCCTATAAAAAGATAGAAACAAAGACGAACACTGCAAAAAGGGGGATATAATAATAATTAATAATAATCTTTAAAAGTCCACTCCAAATTTTATTAAACCGAAAATGGAAATTCTTTGTGCCCAATAATCGTGAGCCCGGCAACCACTGAGCAGCGCCAGATCGACATTGCTCTATCCCCTTATTGTTGAACGCCAAACAAGGTAGCAGCGACTCCCATCTTTTAAAGGTACTATGTCCCATTTGCAGGCCAAAAAATGAAAAGGTTAAATTCCAACGGCATTTGAAAGACAATACTAATTTAGAACTTCCCTAAAAAAGAGGGGGCTTGAAAATGTCTTTAAGTGGGAAAATAACGACTATTAGTTGTCGAATCGACTTAGGAGCTATAGAGCCAGTAAGTAATAGTCTGATTTTTCAGACCATTGTACCGAATGGTCGTACGTTTTATGCTGCGCAAAGATTCAATCAGTTTAATTTTGGCCATTACAAGAAGTGGGTTATTGATGTAGACAAATGCTCATGTACCCTTTACAGCTCATTTTATGTATGTTATTACCAAAGATGAAAAAAACAGTCAGTCACTCAATAGTGTCTGACAGTGAAGTCTAGCAAGTAAACGGGTTTCCTTGCATAATTTGAATATTAGGACACTGCTAACGTTTAAATTTCACAGATAGGACATACATGACATATTCATAATTCCTGCAAAGTTCTACAGAATTTGATGTTGGCTGCAAAAGGGACACAGTATCTTTAACGTCTTTTGGTATGACGCGGCCGGGGTTCGAACCCACGACCTCCCGGTTGTGACTCAGGCGGACGCTCTACTGACTGAGCCAACACACCGGTACTGGGATATGTAGAATGCATAGAGGATCATCGCAAGCCAGGGCGAAGACATCATAGGATGTCATGTATCCTGGGCTTGGACAACCAAAGAAGATCCTGTACGTCAGCAGGAAGATTTCCAGTTGAGTTCTGGGGGGTGTTTCATGAAACAATTAGTCGGTGGTTTTCACCGACTAATATCATTTTCACCGACAATTTTATTGTCACCGACTAATTTCCAGGCCTCTGATTGGTCAAATTTAGTCAGAGCTGACAGTTGTCGGTGGACAAATGTTGATGAAATGCCCCCCTGTACTTGACTATTTTGACCAAAAGTCAATTTAATTCAGTCAGAATAGGAGTGAAAATGATGTGGTTAGAGATGGCCCGACTGATGTAAACTCATAAGGCCTAGCCGCCTAGATCAACATTGCTTGAAAGGAGTTTCGCAAGTGGACATAATGAAAAGGCACATGGAATTCCTTTAAGAATTATTTCTACTTCTATTTGTATTTGGCTAGAATGTCAGGCTGATGTTGGTTTTATAGATATCATATTCAAACTTTTCTAAAATTATTGATGTTGACCATTTTCAATCATTTGAGTATAAAATGCTCTGATGGGATGTATGAGTTTCTCTTGTGTTAGATATTACAGTGGCATACATATAGTGTGTTTCTAGTAACTGAGAGGACCTTTCATGGGGAGAGGGATGCTTACAAGGTGCATGTCATGCGAAGAGGACGATATGTAAGGGTCTTCTTATTATCTTCTCTTCATATAACCTCTTTCTCCCTCCCCCTTTTCACCATTTTAATCGGGGGAAGGGTTGCTTAGTTCCGTGTTCTCAGTAGCTCTATGCATGGTTGAAAATCTATACATTTTTAGTCTCCTGTGATATGATATTTTTATTTCTAATGAAGTTTCACATAATAAATGTCTTCACGAGAAGGAATAAAAATACAGCCAGATGGTAGGCACAAGGGGGGGGGGGGGATTTTCATTTTATGGTAAAAAAATATTTAGGCAAAATCGGTCTACGTCTAACACAGTGTACGTGTCATTGATTCCTTAGGCATATTTTGTTGTCTTTATATAAATTATATCTTTAACATTGTTTTTTATACGAAATAAGCTTAATAATAATCCATTGTAATTTCAATAAAATCATATTCTATTTCAAAATACTGACCTCCTGTCTTTTAACTTTTGTCCCAGCTAGCGATATGCTTGTGAAATGCCAGCAATAATGTCAAAAGAAAGATAGGCAGTTCTCCACTGACAATCGTTTGACATATTTTTTTTTTATAAAACCAAGCTCTGTGTTGGAGTATGTAGCTTGGCATTCTTAATAATTGCTACATAGGCCATTGGCTGTTTCATAAAACCTTACTAAGCATAGTTGGCAACTTTAAAAGGCTCTTTAGTTCTCAATTAGAGTTTTAGCAACTCAGAAACTTAAGATAGCCGTCTTGAAAGATAGAAACACAAACTCTCTCCTAAGTAAAATGTTATAAAGGGTTTAACAAGGGTTGTCTTGAGAACCGCTTCTATCTTTACGCATGGGGTCCAGGGGCTTGCCTTAGAGCCCCTGTCGGGTCAAAGGGAGAAAAACCCTACCGGGGGCCCAGGGGACGGAGCCTCGAGTTTTAGCAATTCAGAACGTTCAAGATAGCCGTCTTGAGCGATATAAACTCTATGCCTTGAATCTATGCCTTGAAATTTGCACTGCCCCTATTGCTTTATTTCGTTGGAAATCATTTCCCTCCTCACACGCGCGCGCGCACACACACACACACACACACACACACACACACACACACTCTGCTAAGGACAATTTTATAGAACAAAGGACTGTCTTGGAAACATTTCTATCTTTACGGATGGGGTCTATAAGGGCGGGGGCGCCCCGGACGCAATACTGTTTTCTCCATCAAACCCAATTTCATCCAATACTTTTCAGTCCGAATGCTCACACGGGATATGCAGAATTTTCGGGGAAATAGTATGAGTGAGATAGCACATGAAGATTGATCAGATGTGAAATATGCAAAAGGAAATGGGGAGGGGGAGGGGGGAGGTGGATGGGGAGGAGCAGCGAGAAACAGAGAGAAACAGAGAGAGAGAGAGAGAGAGAGAGGAAGAGAGAGATAGGGAGCTGGAAAGAGACTGGAAAAAGCCAATAGGGTCCAATACACCCAATAAAGTCAGGTATGATTAGAAACTCGATCCACATTCAAATTGTTGCCCATCAAGTTGGAATAATTTTTTCCCAACCTCTAGTCATGAAATGGTTGTCACAATATTGTCTATTCTTGATAGGTAGAGTTTATGTCTTCTCAGACGATCAATAAAGTTCTGAGAATATATAAACTTTATCTATCAATAATAAGTCATATTGTCACAATCATTTTCATGAAAACTAGAGGAAAAATTATCTCAACTTTATGGGCAACAGTGTGGTTTGGCGGGAAAGCCCGATATTGAAAAATGATATGTTTCCAATATTTGTCCAATTAGGCCAGTTATATCAGCATCATTGTTGTTGTTTTTGTTGTAAGGGAAAGGGGGGTCTAAAGCAGAATATGTCAATGGATTTCCCCAAAAAGGAAGGGGAAAGGGCCTATGGGGGAGGGGGTAATGTTGCATAAAACTATCAGGGAGTCTTGGGGAGGTCATTCCTAAAAAGGGTCTATATTTGTGTGCGTGTATAAGCCTATTGATTTTGCGCCCAAATCCTATTTTTGTTTAACTCTATGCATATCCTATAATGGTTTGAAAAGCGTTATTACTTTTATTGCAATGGCCCAACTACTATCATTTTTAGTTGCCAACTATATAGGGCTCGGACCAAATCAAAATGGTATTAAAAAAACCTGACTAGGTTGAGGTTAAAGGATAAAATAGTAAAGTGAATGACTTGCAAACATCGTTTACGCTTGCAAAATTTACAAAGGACAATTACTTGATTATATATGAATTTCCCCATGAATTTCCTTTAGTCATTATTATCAATTATTACTGTATAACGTACATTGCGAGCGCCCAGTGAAGGCTTTTTCGGATACTGTTTTGAGAGACAGTCAACTACATTCGCCCAGTACAGCTGATTTGTTTGGTTCTTCTTGCAACTGCGAATCAAAAAGCTACGAAGGTAAGAAAAATCTCCTTATTTACTGAATAATTTCAACCTAAAAATGTTTAAATATACGTTGATATGGTTGGTAGGAACAGCAAATTAGTCTTAAATGTTTACCAAACATGGAACCGAGTGCGGTTGTGTGATTATTGTGTGCATGGTCATGGAATTGGACATTACTTTGCAGCTGATGGCAATGCCTCCTTGCAGGTGGTCGCCCCGGTACGGCGCGTGGCCATGGATGCTTCGCCTCGCCTCGCCTCGCACCTCCTATCGGCGATCTCTAAAAAGTATGAATGGGACTACGGAGTATGGTAGCACAATATGTGTCCGCACCTTTCGTTCGTATAGCCTCTGATTTGGGTAGGGTCGGCTCCTCTCTTTAGAGACAGAAGCCGACCATAGGTACTGCATTGCAAACTCGGTGTTACGGATCTGAACACCAAATTCCGGCCAAACTTTTGGACTAAAAATATCATTTTGGCGGATTCATATCCGATGGATTTATTTTTGAAAATTAGGTCTAGGCTAATATACATCGGTTTCACTTACCAGATTGACTGTATGATGCGTTTAAGGGTCCCTTTTTCCCGGTTTTCTTCGTTGAAATTGAACTCCGCTCCATGTTGAAACTTTTACAGTGCATGCGCAGTAACAAACTTTCAAACTTTCACCATTCTGTTTCTCATGGCTTTACTGTTTTTGTACAAATAACTATTAGTGAGGTTGGATTGCCCTATAATAGTTTTCATGGCTTAGACCCACTAAACGAAGATTCCTAGACCATTGTTGGTCAGGGCCCATTATTTTTTAATGCATGCAATCTTTTAACAATACCTTGACTTTTCCCTATCCAATTACACAGAAATAGTGACAAGGTAATTTTAGGTCACTCATTCCATAGGTGGTGGTAACAGTTCAAAATATTGCCAAACTGTAAAGATATGACCATTACATTCACAGTAAAATGTAACTTAAAAGCTTGAGCCTTCAGCTTCCAATTTTCACTTGAAAGATTCCTATTCCTTTTAATGGTATTTTCAAGTTTCTGAGCCAAATTTTGTAACAAAATAGAGCTATAAGAATGGTAAAGAAAAAAAGAAAGTGGCCTATTTTGATCTTCCTGGCACAGGAAAACAGTCTTTATTCACATCTTAAACCCTATTATTAATCTGCTTTCTATTGTATATGTAGAGATCCTGTGCTGAAGACCAGTGTTTCGCTGTGCATGAAATCAGAATGAAAACTGCATGTGACGTTCATCTACAAAGAAGATAGTGAACTCAATCTTATTTTGTGTGTGATCTACCCTGAAGACTACCATCATGAGCAAAGCTAAGGTTGAGAAGACCGTCTATACAGTACCCGGGTATGTACACGTATTAGTGATGGATTCAGCTTGTTTAATATTTATAAAGAAGTGTAGAAATATTTATTGAAACAGTTACTGTATCTTAATCCATTCTTATTGTGTACCAGACTACCAGTACTCCCTTGGGAGTGTTTCACAAAGACTAAGATCGACTTTAAGTTGGACTTAACTATGGCAGGCTGTTCATGCCACTAGTTCCTCTAACCATTCCTGACATTGGTTTCTCAAGGGACATACAAATCGTGGTCACAAATCTACAGAATTTACCTTTTTTGATAGTTCATTATTGAAGGAAAAAATATTATCTAAAGATAATAATTGAGAGACCAATGGTGAGAGCAACCAGTGGCATGAACGGCCTGCCATAGTTCAGTCCAACTTAAAGTTGATCTTAGTCTTTGTGAAACACCCCCCTGGTATTCACTGACCCTGGATGAAGAGTGGCAAATTTCAGTTCATGTCTTGTCAAAGGATGTTATTACATGTACTTACGAGTGTAGAGGCATTGTGATATAGTAGATAATTTTATGAGGCATACATACATGTATAGAGTCCCTGTCACGGGGAAGATTCTTACCACACACTGTCGGGGCATTTACATGAACACTGCAAGCAAAAACCATGGGCTTTTCTGACATTTTTGAGCTAAATCGAATTTGTTCAACCTTTTGTTTTTTTAGAGACATTGCATTTTATTAAAACAAAGTACAGTTGTAGCCACAAAATTATTGTTTGCCAATTTGAAGAACGAGTTCTGAGAGGAGGTGGAGTGGGGCAGTCAGATCGTCGTCTGACTGTCATGGCTTTTGTCATGCGCATTGGCTTGAGTCCCACGCTGAGCAGACAAAAGAGCAAAAAAAATTGTTGTTGCCACTTTGTGCGTAAGCGCGCCTCTCCCTCTGTTTTCGATGCAGGCTTGGGTTCAGGGACATTAACTGGAGGTCCTGTGTGTACGAGAGTCACACTCTGCACGTTTAAATACGTTACACTTCTCGCAAGAGTAGGGTGTAAACCCAATGTTTAGTGTACCTGCATACAAAACTCAAAACTGGTAATCTTTCTACAGATCTTCATGAAAGGTTGCATAGCCCTTTGAAGGTTAACAGAAGAAGAACAGAAGAAGAAGAAATGAATAATTGAAAGAAGATAAGGTTACGAAGATGCAATGCAGCTGCACTTTCCTTTAAGCACACTCATAAAGCCAGTGTAGCATATCCTTTGATTAATGTCAGTATATGTAGGTGCAGGTACAGTATGGTAGTGAGCTACAAAAAGTATTACACTACAGAACATAATACTTGTACACTGAATCCCATTAATTCAAATTTTGTGTGCTGTGTATGATGTACATTTGATGAAAGGAAAGCATACCAGCTGATGTTACTAAATTTGTTGCAACCAATCAAAATGCTAATTCAACAATTTCCTTCTTTTGACAAAAGTGCAGGATTGGTAGTGATTGAACATTCTAATTGAAATACCACTGACAGGGACAGATGGACTTGTGTGTATACGTGCCTTCATGGTTGTTTCATCGCAAAGCATGCCAGGACAGATTTCTAGTACGGCAGTAGATTTTCACCTTCGCCGCGATCAGCTGTTCCATTGCCAACAACGGGATTTTTATCCTGTCGAATCAACATCATAATCTTGTACAGGATCCGTTATTCTGCAGTGATTTTCTTTCATTCCAGTATAATTTGTACGGTTAGAAACCAAAGTTTGTGATTATGTATTTTTATGACGATCCTTCAAAAAATAAAGGTGATAATACAATGTTAAGTGGGCTAATGAGAGTGGGTTCCGTTGTATAAATATATAGTCCCATATGTTCAAATGTGTGTGTGTGCAGTTTGCGTCGATGGTTTGCCTTTTTAAACTGCTAAACATTCGTGTTTTAGGTTGAAGGATCGTCATAAGAATACATAATCACAGACTTTGGATTCTAACCGTAGAAATGATACTGGAATGAAAGAAAATCACTGCAGAATAACGGATCCTGTACAAGATAATGAAGTCATGTTGATTTGACAGGATAAAAATCCTGTTGTTGGCAATGGAACGATACGATTTTTCATCTTTAAGCAAAATTATATATAAACTGCGGAATCGCATAGAAACATGTACAAGTAAACCCCCAAACCCCGACAAAAACGTTGAACAACGAGCCTACATGGGCGGGAAATACGCAGAATCAACAGCTTTACAATTTTCTCATTACCGGTAAATGTTAATGAAAGAGCAAGCATTTTACTTGCCTGTTCTAACCAGTAAAACATTTTTCTGACATTTTACTGGCCAGGGGCTAACAGGCTAGTGGTAGTGTCGAGTTTTCGTGAAAATCTGATTTTTTTTTTTTTAAGGATATTCTGTCTGTTTTATTTTTGTGTCAAGAGGTTTGCATCTCTGCAGTTGTATAGTCAACCATTTGTTTTACTGCATTGTACATGACCAGGCTAAAAAATAAAATTTTGAGGGCTGCTTTTAGCCTTTAGAAGCTGAATATAAACAGTATCACAAACTTGCTTTTGAACATGTTAAAATGGTGACCCAACATTTGCTCCTGCAACTATTACTTCAGGCTTAATTTTGTCAAAGGTTGTATGATTAGGGTTGCAATCGGGGTTTAGATTAGGTTTGTTTTTAGGGTTACAACCTGTACATGTAGGTATACCGTAGTCTTGGTTCCACGGTGTCCTACATGTAGAAACAATATTTTTTTACTATGCCTCTTTACATATTTACCGGTATGCATGTTTCTCGTCCAAACCCCTAGTACTCAGTGTTTAATACACCTTCTACATGTATGCTTAATAGTTAATCTATGGAGGAATCCTTTTTGCATGATTAAGTATTACTATGTTTGCCAAGCCTCTGCAAACTTTTGAGTTGTCAAGACCAATTTTTGTTTGAGAAGTTTACATAAAGTTAGTAAATACAGGTAGGTCTATTACACTGCTGTTTTTGAAATTTGGGGAGTAAATTACCCAATTTCGTTGTTTTGTTGTTTAGGAGTTATTATTTCATGTGTTCAAAGATTATGATTTTACCTGCATATGTGGAGGCATGATGTCTTTATTGTCAGAGCCTGAGAGGTTCCTAAGTTCAAAACCTACAGTAGTTGATGTTCCTGTCTTTTTAAATAAAATTATACTACCGGTAATTTCATGAATGTCTCTTTAATATAGCTGTAATTATTTAAAGCCCTACATGTGTACATGTACATGTAGGTCGACTGGTTGCCTATCTACAAACATTGCTTTCCTAGTAGTCAGGTTGAAATATATGTGAAAGTTAATGTCTGTAGCATGGTGTGCATGTACATATTTATTTACAAAACAATTTAGTGTTTGCTACAATAATAGCAAGTACATGTATTTGTCTGTACATTTAATTTTGGAGCAAAGTTACACTTACATTTTACTGGACGACTAGAATTTTGTAAAAGCTGGGTAAAACCATTTGAATTTACATGTAAGTATACATTAGTTTTGTAGAAAAAGTGAACAACTACAATATTTGAGTTGCCCCCTGCTGTAATATTTGAAGAGGGAGATTTGAGAGGCTGAGTACCATTTCTAGCTGCATGTATGTACCTGTTAATATGCTCACAGTTGCCAAGATCCTTATTGTTCCTGTATCCCAGCTCAACCGTTAGCCTATATAAAGCCTATTGCCCTTTTGAAAGGATGAGAAGGAAGGGGGCGTGCAACAAAAGGGGTGTGTTTGTGTTTCAATGGGAGAGGATAATAGGGTGAAGTTATCCAAAGAAAGTTATTGATTTGTGTTCGGGGACAGGGGCTTAATTGTGCAGTGGCACTGTTCATGTTTTCCGCTGGCCTTGAAATGAATATATTTGTGCCGAATTAAAATATCTCTCCCATACATCAGGCAGAGATACTGTATGTACATTACACCATGGACATGTCAGTATATATAGGTACAATCGCTGGTACATTTGTGTTATTTCAATTTAATGATTGAAATTGAATCTAGATTTTCTGTTTACTGCCATTCCTTCCTGACAGGTTTTATCAGTAGGATATGATCTGTTTTGAAAGTAAGCACATATATGCTGACTATTTAAAAGCCCATCAAATATTTTTACCAGATGTTTTTAGTACTAAAGAAAGGAAAGATATATTTCTAAACTTCTTCACATATATAGACATGAAAGGAAATACCGAAACACAATACTCGGAACAAACAAAGTACACGTAAGGTTGAGTAGTCAGTGAGTGAACAGATCTCAAGGTGAAATAGGATCCAACACACCTGGCTGACTGGTATCAGCTCAGAATGTATCATTTCATTTTTGAAGCAGAAAATCCTTTTCTTTGTTGATTTTAATGATTTTTAATGGTGTAACTGGATCATACCTGCTATTAAAGGGCAAGTCCGACCCATTTGCAAGTTGAATCGAATAAGTAGAGGAAATTCAAACAAACACAACAGTGAAAGTTTCATCAAAATCGGATGAAAAATCAGAAAGTTATGGAATTTTAAAGTTTTGTATAATTTCATGAAACAGTGAACACTGTATCATGTATCATATAGGCTGCATGTTGTAATTATTTAGTTGATGATGTCATCCCCTCACTTTTCTCCGTTTTGTACATAAATCTAACAAAAATATCACTTTTCTGCTCTGGGAATGTAAAACATGGTTTGGATCCTCATGGAATATGTGCAGAATCACCATTACTGTAACCTACATGTATTGTAATTATAGAGAAAACATTTATACAGGTGTGTCCAAAAAAGAAGAAAAAAGAAATTTCCTGAACAAAATATATGGGGAATAGTGAGGCGATGAGTTTAACTCGCTAATTTGCATACAGCCTAGATGTATGTCTGACATATTCTATATCCCTGTTTCATGAAACTATGCGTTTTTCCCTAACTTTGTTATTTGTCATCCAATTTTGATGAAACTTTCACTGTTTTGTTTGTTTAATTTATCTCTATTCAATTCAACATGCAAATGGGTCAGACTTGCCTGTAAGTGCTCACATCCCTTTCAGTGATATTACAGTTCTTTTGTTTCACTTGATGTTCGAGGTCAAGAGTGGTTAATTTTTTATCTACTCCCATGACAAGCTGAATATTAAAAGCTCTGCTGAGTGTTGCATGGATACCGATATTTGATCTCTTCGCTTGACCAGATGTCACCTGTGCAGAGTGGCCACTATGATCTTTGACAAACTAAATAGTACAATATCTGATGATAGCCACCAGTAAAAATATTATTAAATCTCTTCCCTCTTCTTCTTAATAGGAGTAATCTGCTTCCCTTCAACATTGAATATTCTACGGTTTAATTTATTTGCTTCATTTGCTTCATTTGATTTGATATACATGTAGGTCCAGGATGGCTACCATGCTGTACTCCCTTGACAAGCTAAACAGTACGAGCTCTGAAGATGTGGATCAGTTACGCTATGTCACAGCAAAGATACAGCACTGTCTCAAAGATCATGGTAAGTTCACAAGCCTGCTATGAAATCAGGCACATAGAAATCAGCTTGCAAGCGATTATGAAAATCTAGGTGTGTCTCCATTCTTGCTGCAAGTGATTGTATTTTACAATTATTCATATCTTTCTGTAACACAAAATTGACAGCAATTTGCTCATAATATCGATTGTAAAGGTAGAGTTTATTAGAGCTTTTTAAAAATTGTTTTAGATACAATCAATCATAAGTCTTAATGCTACAGGGCCCCAAAGTGATACCAGTTGTTTATGAAATAGGTTAGATTTCACCATTGTTTGAATCTCTTTAAAAAAAAATTAAGGGTCAGAATTTGTAGTTGCCCATTTACAATTGATTACCTAAATCTTTTTCATTAATCTGAAATTCTTGCTCTTTGTGGTCTAGATGCCAAATACATTTTCAAAAAATATAAAGTTAGCATTGTTGCAAATTAACTTGAAACTGAATGATCACCAAGACCTAAATTTGGCAGCACTTCCCATTGTCCAGATTGCCAGACAGTAACCCAAATCCCATATACACTGTGTGAAGTTCAATATAAGCCCTGACAATGCATACCGGTATTTCATCAGTATGACACTCTGTGCACAATTTGCCATGTTTCTTGTTGTGCAGGTCACCTGTAATACCACCTGCCTTTCCTGAATTTTATCAGTCTACTTACTTTTGTGACCATTGTTGTACTCTTGCTCATCGTAAAGATGTAGGCTCGTATTCATAAGGATGGACTTTATAGTTACCATGGTTAAAATCAGTTCACTGATTTATGGAGTACAAAGTGTCAAACTCTTTATTCTGTAAAAATCGTAATAATGATAAATGATAAATTTGGATTTATGTAGCGCTTAATAAGAAATACCGTATCTAAGCGATATACAGATATTATCATTACCCTGGTCATCAGATTCATTCATGCACAGTGTGCTCCATCTCCACTCCCTGGGGAATATTCCTAACTTATGGTCACTGTGAGGGCATACATATGGCAATTACAACCACAAGTGCTTTCGTCATCCTTCCAGGTCCCTATTTCCCTCCTGAGTATAGAGTGGCAAATGCAATTTAATGCCTTGCCAAAAGGCATTAGTGCCATGTCAAGGATCAAACCCATGATCTTTCCATTTCCAGTCAAGTGCTCAAACCACTGACTACGACACCTCTATTCTGTAAGATAATGAATGGAGCAATGTATGTAGGTACCAACCATTTCTATGTTTGAGGAATAATTTCTTTTTTCCTTTTTTTTCTGTCATCAAACTAGTGCTATGAACTGTATATTCCTCTTGTTTTCTGAAAGCATCTGTATAAAAACATGTGAAATACACCATTCCTGTATTTTGGCTTTGGAGATTCCAAGGTTCTGTTGTGGAAGGTTTGCAGGAAATGAATCCAGTCGTGAAATGAATTGAGGTATTGACTTCATAATGACATGGTTTCGTCTATTCATTCAATTACGGAACGATAGCAATTTTATAGGATGACATGGGATGAAGAGGTAGACATTTGTTGCTTTAATAAATCAATAGACTAAGTCTCACCACTTTAAACCTGGACTAAAGTTAGTAAACTTCAATGAATACCATCCACAGGATCGACCTTACATGAAACACTAACTTTTAAACTCTCCATGCACATGTACATGTATGGTCGGTCTGTGCACTGAACTCCTTTGTATACACATGTATTGATCCCCAAGTGGTAATGGATACTTTGCATGTTTACATTCTACCATCTTGATTACACTTTACAGAGAAGGTCAGAAAAGAGGTCATGTCCAAAGCAACCAATGGCTTGGAGATACTCTTCTCAACATTGGAGGTAAGCTAAAGCCAAATAAATTAAAGCAATTAGCTCCCAATTTATCTTACATTGTGTATTGAGAGTGGAGGTCGAATTGTCATGGTTCTGACTACTTTTCGCCATATTGAAGATGGGCCAACTTGAACTGCAATCAAACTATAAGCTCATAATTTATCTGATATATTCCATTAAAAAAAAAAAAAACAATGGTCAATTCTGATTATTTTTCCTTTTTCAACATGGTTTTATGTTCAAATAGCATGAATTTGATATTCTTCAGCTTTATTAGACTTTATTGTCTTAAATGAGTAATTCAGAGGTCATGTCCAGGGCTTTTCTATCCTTCGCCCATATATATTTCCATGCAATGTATCAAAAATGTTAGAAGATCCCTTCCGAACACCTTTTTATGACATATCTGTTTATTAAATTACTTGATGATATTTTCAGAGTTCCCTAGACAGTCAGGTTTCTCTGAATGTGACATACATGTACAGTCTTCTGGAGCTCCTGCAATCCATAAAGAGAGCCCAGAGTATGGTAGCAAGATGAGCTACGCAGGTCCTTCTTACTGCCCTCGGTACAGACATAACTTAATCCAATCAAATGTTTCCTATGCTTACAGAGTTCCAAAGACAGCCAGGTTTCTCTGAACGTGACGTACAGTCTTTTGGAGCTCCTGCAATCCATAAAGAGAGCCCAGAGTATGGTAGCTAGAGGAGCTACGCAGGTTCTTCTTACTGCCCTCGGTACAGCTTCCAAGCATCAACCCACCTGTGAAGAACTCATCGTTGGACTGCATCAGGTTATGGCTAAAGTTGGCCCTAAAGGTATGGAGGGGGAACAATGACATTGAATTACCATCATAGCAGGTTGTTTAGATTTGGCCCATAGCAGTTCACAGCATTTAATTATTGGCTTTTTCCTCCTCAAATTGACACTCATTATTTGAATTTTCAACTCCTACATACTTAACAAAATAAAAATGTATATGAACTGAACCAATGTGGATGAAAATGACTGAATTCAACAAAAAAGAATGCCAATTTAGAGTCTGCAATGATTACGTACAATTGTTTTTATTCATGAAAGGCACAATATACTGCCCTAGAAGTGGACTCAAAATTTTCCTTGATATTTGCTCTTTCTGTTCATGTACAATGTGTAATTCCTAGACTTATGGATCAAAATATATTTTAAAAACATCACCTAAAGCCCCACTGCACTACTTGTAGCTACTTGCTCCCTCTATATAGAAAACAATGCCTAAGCGGTGCCTGTTGGTCCCCCATGATCCTCTTTTTCTTACATGTATGTTAATTGTGAGCTGATTTGATGAGATAACCACCTGTCAGTGACCAGCAGGGTGGTCTAATCCCTCCTGGCCAAACTAGTGCAGACGGGCTTTAAAGGTGACACTGAACTGCTATGGGTTAAATTTGAAGTTGCATATTTTTACAGTTACATCTATGACCCAAGATGACCCACATAACCATGAAAGATAGCCTTAGATTTTGAAAACAGGTATTTAATCTATCAAGGGAGGGTAGCTCCAAATTTACCATGGCTCCAATTGGTTCCTCCATATGCAATTATGTACATTTGGAAGTTAGCATTTGCTTATGACTTACATAGGAACAGTATGATTTGTGGTAATATTATTTGAACAATAATTTGGGGTAATGGCATTTTCACAATAATTCTTGTTGTGAAGTCAGGAATGCAACAAGAATTTGTTTTCATAGACCTATTAGGATCTTACCTGTTTTTTTAACCCTTAATTCTGTTTTAAATGGTCTGGCAGTCACTGATCAAGTTAGAGTTTTCCTTTGTAAAGTGGGTTCTTTAATGTGTACATTTAAACACTACATAATCTTAATGGAGCTTGCTACTATACCAGGGTCAGCTCTACAAAGAATATTCTGATAATAGTGGATTGGTGGGATAATGTATGATTACATTTACTTATTTCCTTTACCTAACATATCTCTGTATCTCTTTCTATGTTACCCCTCCCTCTCTTATCCTTTCTCTGTACATGTACATGATAGATCGTAAGTTTGGTGTGAAGGCCCGTCTAAGTGGAGCCCTACCCATCACATTAGCCATTGTGAGAGTCAACACAGGCAATCTAGACCTGGTCCAGCCTATGGTCCAAGTCCTCAAGATATATTCCACAAACTGTGAGTACTGTTCCGGATTCACTCTGAAGGTTTTCATTTAAAACACTCTTCAGAGTAAGACTGATCTTTTTTCTTCATTTGTTCATTATGTCTCCCCCGCACCGCCCTTATATTTATTCTTTCTTCATCTCCTTTAAACTGATCTCATCTTGGTAAAGTGGCTGCAGTCTGACCAACCCATCTCCTTTTCATACTGTTCATATATTCTTTTTTCATCAGCTGTAAATGCATCCCATCCTGGTAAAACCAGTGCAGATCCTAGTCTGCCCCCCTCTTGTCCCCTTTCGATATTATACATGTAGGTCTATATTTATGCTTTGTTCACAGCTGTAAACTCATCTCATCTTGGTAAAGTGGTTACCGTCAGCCCCCTCCCTTGCCCCTTGTAACATTATACATGTACATTCATAGATGTAAACTCATCCCATATTGGTAAAACAGGTGCTGTTAGCCCCAACCCCTCCTTTTACTACTCTATATATCTATTCTTACGCTATAGCTGTAAACTCATCTCATCTTGATAAAGCGGGTGCAGTAAGACCCCTCCCCTACAAGGGCCTCCTTATAATCTATACATGTATATCTGTCTTATTTTCCTCCATAGCTGTTAGCTCATCTCATCTTGATAAAGCGGGTGCAGTAAGACCCCTCCCCTACAAGGGCCTCCTTATAATCTATACATGTATATCTGTCTTATTTTCCTCCATAGCTGTTAACTCATTTCATCTTGATAAAGCGGGTGCAGTAAGACCCCTCCCCTACAAGGGCCTCCTTATAATCTATACATGTATATCTATCTCATTTTCCTCCATAGCTGTTAGCTCATCTCATCTTGGTAAAGCGGGTGCTGCAGTGAGACCCCTCACCCAGTGGGTCTCATTATGATATTACATGTATATCTGTCTCTTTTTCTCCATAGCTGTTAACTCATCTCATCTTGATAAAGCGGGTGCATTAAGACCCTCCCTACAAGGGCCTCCTTATAATCTATACATGTATGTCTATCTTATTTTCCTCCATAGCTGTTAACTCATATCATCTTGGTAAAGCGGATGCAGTGAGACCCCTCACCCACCGGGCCTCATTATGATATTACATGTATATCTATCATATTTTCCTCCATAGCTGTAAACTCATCTCATCTTGGTAAAGCGGGTGCAGTGAGACCCCTCACCCACCGGGCCTCACTAGATATTACATGTATATCTGTCTTATTTTCCTCCATAGCTGTTAACTCATCTCATCTTGATAAAGCGGGTGCAGTGAGACCCCTCACCCACCGCTTGTCATTATGATATTACATGTATATCTGTCTTATTTTCCTCCATAGCTGTTAACTCATCTCATCTTGGTAAAGCGGATGCAGTAAGACCCCTCCCCTACAAGGGCCTCCTTATAATCTATATATGTATGTCTATCTTATTTTCCTCCATAGCTGTTAACTCATATCATCTTGGTAAAGCAGATGCAGTGAGACCCCTCACCCACCGGGCCTCATTATGATATTACATGTATATCTATCATATTTTCCTCCATAGCTGTAAACTCATCTCATCTTGGTAAAGCGGGTGCAGTGAGACCCCTCACCCACCGCTTCTCATTATGATATTACATGTATATCTGTCTTATTTTCCTCCATAGCTGTTAGCTCCTCTCATCTTGGTAAAGCGGATGCAGTGAGACCCCTCACCCATCGGGCCTCATTATGATATTACATGTATATCTATCTTATTTTCCTCCATAGCTGTTAACTCATCTCATCTTGGTAAAGCGGGTGCAGTTAGCTCTCTTCTCAAAATCATCTCTGTCTGTGGCAAGAGACATCACCCTGCGCTAAGGTATATTCATTAATTATTTTTTTGGGGAAATGATCAACAAATTCCTTTTAACACTTCAATTGCTTTCTTCGCCACTCTGCACAGTTGCCCGTTTGTCACTCATGCAATTTTGCACAAAACAATGTGAATCAGTTGACAGAAGGATTGCTTTGTGCAACACAATGGCTTTGTAAAATATTGATTTCTGGTTTTGATAAGCTCCATGATAACCCTTTAACACCAGTATAGATTACTCTTGCGTTGGAAACAGTTAAATAATCTTGATGCCTGTGGTGTACCTATACCTCCATAAAATACAATGTGGCATAGGAAGATTATTTGTGTGGCATTTAAAGAATTAAGAGAGAAATTTTTCACTTAATTGTTGATTTACCACCCAGCGCTAAAGTACATGTAAATTTATTCACTAACTCTTTTGAAGAAAAAGAAAGACATATATTTCTTTTGAGGATGAAGTATTTTATCTGGGGCCTGCTTCATAAAACTTTTATAAGTAACAAGTGTCACATTTCAATAACAAATTTGCAGACAGCCAATCAAATGCAATAATTTTAGTAGCTTGTATCAGTCATTGTAACTTGTTATTGATATCAAGTTTTATGGAACAGGGTGTTGATGTTTGGTTTTATTTGTTTTCTTGTTGCCTCTAACATTAACATTTGAGGTGGATAAGTCCTCATACAGCGTGTCCACACACAAAAAAATTTATCCCGAAACTCTGTTACTAAACGTCGTATAAAGAATCATCGTATAAATTTCAGGGTGTCCACACACAAGAAACGTCGTATAAAGAATCATCATATAAATTCCAGGGTGTCCACACACACAAGAAAGTAATCCCGAAACTCTACAGTGAAATGTCGTATAGGTGCGCAGTTTGCTACTGCGGTCATGAAATGGAAGCGGAAATGAGAGGTCAGGTCTCCTTTCGTGGGAGGTCACGTTAAGCCCCGCCCAGTTATACCGTTAGTTATACTAGTTACGTCCACACACAACACATACCGTGATTAGGCGTGATTAGACGGGGTTCTTTATTGAGTTCTAGTTCGAAACGATGCCCAAACCTGCGTTTCGTTATACGACGTTTCGTTATACGACGTATCGTTAGCAAGCGTCCACACACACAATTTCATCGTATAACTATCCTGAAACGGTATAACTAATCACCCCTAATCACAGAAAGTATTGTGTGTGGACACGGGGATAGTCGAAGTTCAGTTATGTAAAGTATATATAAGGAGGCAAAGAAAACCATCACAGCAGATGTGTAGCTTGCTTTTTTTTCCAACTTAACTCTAAGAATCCTGACAAATTGATTCAGGGGAAACTAACCAAAGCTGTACATGGGCACTTGAGTTCACTTGTTTTGCTCATTCAGTCACCCAAGGTGGTGTGGAATCTGACAAATTTCCCAGGTCTTTGCTATGACTCACACATTTCTACATGTAGAATAAACAAATGTACAAAAACACAAGGAATATTGATCTGCTAGGCTACCGATTGAGGTGCTCACAGCATTCGCAAAATGTTCGCCCTTAGGACTTTGTCAATGAAGTTAAACAAATGTATCTGTTTTATATTCATGCAGGAGTGCCCTAGAAGCTCTAAGTCTCCTTGTGAAATCAAGTAAGTGTACACTTCATCAGATGAAAATCTCTGGTGATAGGACTAGAGTGCTTAAAACCCCTCTAAAGTGTTGGGAGCCCCAAAAATTTGATGGCAAAATTTCACTTAAATTGTATCAAAATGTCGAAGAGGATGTCATTTAAGACAGGATTTTCAAAATGAATGTGTTTGAAGTCGAATATCGATGAAAGAATACAAAATTTAGGTTTTCTGTGTACAACATAAAACCCAAATTATTTAAGTGCCATTTTATGTTATTGTTTTCTTCATACTTATTAACCGTTGACCCATAGAACGCCGGGTTCAATTTTTTGAGGTTGATTTCATACATTCGAGCTGTACACACATTTTTTCTTCGTCAGTTGATTGGTAGACTTTAACTGTAAAGATCATAACTGAGGGCTCTACTTTTACTATCACTAGCTATTAAAGAGAAATGATATGCAATTTTGATATGTCTTTGTCTCCAATGTGAATAATTTAATGAAAATTTCTTCCCTTACACATCTTACTGCCAGGTTACATGCAGATTTTGCATGCATTACATTTTTTTTTTTAAAGGTTGGAAACCATTGTATAGAAGTTTCCTTGACTCTGACTTCATAGGTTTTTATAACAATTCCGTGAGCGTTTTATGTATCTTTAGACAACTTAGACAGCTTAAGATAACCATATACCTGCCGATCAAGGCCTCCAAAATAATTGGCCCAAGTCTGCTCGGGAGCTGTCTTAAACTTAGGGTAAAATACTTAGCCAAAAGCTTCTACTGAATACCAAAGTTGGCTAAGTATTTTATCTAAGTCAAATACTTAGTAAAATACTCATAATTCTAACATAAGTTTTGAAATGAATACCAGCCCTTGAGCCTTCCTGTGTATCAAGCATGACTAACACACAACCCACCATTATCAATATCATGATCATTGAGAGCAATATCATTTCTTGCATGACTCCTACAGAAAGCAACTCAGCTCGTGCAATCGGTCAAGGAGGAATGCCAATCTTAGTACATGCATTCTGTGAATGGCAGAAGGCTGATGTCAGAAACAGACATATAAGTATACGCAAAGGTATACTCAATGTCATCAAGAACATCACCACACTGAGTGAGTATTGTGTTCTATCATTCTACTATACTGTTCGGGGACACCATTGACTATTTCCTTTCTCGTTTTTAATTCAGGTTGGAACCTTGTACATGTGTGTTTGTACAGGAGGTTTATACAGTCAACTCGGCATAACTTGAAGTCGCTTGAGTTTTAAGTAGAATCAAATTTGTCGACCAAACTATGCAAAACATGTTATTTAGACTTCCTCAGTCAAACTTTCCATAAGCCAAACTTATTCTGTGGCCCCACCAATTTGGTTTATGATCTATGACTATAAACAAACTGATAGTAATCAATAGGAAAACTAGATTACATCAAAATGAAATCTGTCTTTCATACTTAATTATTGATAATGAAAAAATACTACCAATTTCATACCATATTTGTTTTCATATTTATTTGAATTTGTATTTTGACTGTTCATTGTAGAATCAGGAAAGAAGACCTTTGCAGATTGTGATGGTATTAAGGTGCTCTTTAATGCTGCTGTTTCTATGGCAAATAGCTCGAGTAAGTATGTGCTTCCATTAGAGTCAATTAGTATGTACTCTTTATGAGAAAAGGCAGACATAAGTAATTTGTTCACCAGCATTGCTTAAATCGTTAGAATTAGTTTTGTGATACATAAGAAAATAATAATAAGAATTAAAAAATTCAAAAAGTTATCTGTGACAGTTCTGATGTCTATGGTTCAGATACCTTTCTTAGATGTGTACAGGAGAACTGATGTAAAAGTCCTCAATTCAAATATAGTCCATTCTGAAATAATAAGTGAGTATCTTGTTGCTTGTACATTTTAGAAATTGATTGTTTTGCTTTGGCTAGTACATATAATGTCAGTTGATTGTGATTGTTCTTTTGTTATTAAAGAACTTGTAGCACTCATACAAAGTATTTTATTTTCAAAAGAATTGTAAGGATTTCCTGGGGTTAGTTTAAACAAGAAAGTTCATACTGCCTATCCCATATGCTGAAGTTATGAGTATAGAGTCAGTGGTATTTTTGCCATTTGATTAAATTGGGGTTAAAATATTGTCAGTATGTATTCCTCCCTTAAATTAAGGCTTGTTCAGATAAGATGCAATAAACCGCCATAAAAAAGCCACTACAGGGTGTTTTTTTTTTTTTTTACATGTGAATGAATGAAAACTACGCGCAATAACAGATTTTAGTGTATTCGATGAGCTCTATGTTATAAGATACAAAAATATAAAGCGTATAACACTACGTCATCATAAAGAAAACGCAGCGGTTTTGCCATGTCTTATCTGAACGAGCTTTTAGGCAAGGATGTCGAGACAACAGTGAACCTAATGTGCATGTTGTTGCTATATTTTCCTCCCTCAGGCAAGGATGTTGAGACAATAGTGAGCCTGATCTGTATTATCCTAAGGAAGTGTTTCCCTAAGAACCGTCTACCAGTGCCTACCATTAGGAGTAGTGTTTCATTCAGTCTTCCTATTGTGCCAGAGGGACATGCACTCCTACAACCTACCAATGGTAATTATTGTCTCCTTCTGTATTCTATCAATGTTAAGAAGTGGAGGAACGATACCAGTTAGTACATTTCACAGGGTATGACTGCAAGCTTGACCTGCAATACCATGGTTAAACTGTAATTTTTATTTAAAGACTGGTAAATATGTGTGATACTGTTTGTTGATATGCATACATTATGGTGATAAATGTACATGTGTGTAAACTGAATTAAAATTATATTACTAGTAAAAACATGAAATGTGTCCGAAAGGAATAAAACAATTTGTAATAGTTTGTTATTGTAGAATTGGTAATTTCATGTATTTCATGCAGCCTTTGACAATCCTAAAGTAGATACAAATCTTATTTTCCTACCTCTTTGTAGGAGATGACGTTATCGACGAGAGCGATGATCAGGATGATGATGTCAGTAGTGGTGACGAGAACAAAGAGGAGGAACCTCAAAAGGTAAAAGGGACTTTCCCTCCTACATAGAGACACTCATTATACATAATATGAAACTAGGTTACAATGTGGAGCATGTCATGTAAAGAATTTCGGATGATCTGAATCGGTCGCAGCCTACCAATATTAATCGCAGTTCACTAAATAAGAGATAGGAGATTGTAAATTTTCAATCGAATGGAGAATGTATGGTATGTTTAGATTAATCACAAATCTGTATAAGACAGGGCAATGATATGTGTCTCACAGCAGTTACCTGTAATTGGGGGTCAATGACTAACCCCTCTCTCTTGAACTTTGTATTATCTGTCATGGGCCATAAGAGCCTACAAAACAACATTAGTGATGCAAAACTTCTATTTGCTTTATAATATTTTCTATTGCAATGAGTAGTGATTGGCAAACTGTTCAGTAGCAAGTTTGTTAAATCTCCAGCTTAATGTAGGGTCACTTTAAGTATTAATTAAGAAGTTCAACAAAGGCCTGGTGATCTTTGACCTTTGACCTTGACAGGGTGAAGGTGTAGAGGGAGGAGAAGGAGATAAACAGATGGCATTAGAGACTCAACAAAGGACGCCTGAAGATCTAGCAACCTACCTCAAATTCTTCCCTGAACTCATCGACTTTGAAGAGGTAAAGATTACACATTTTTGGTCGAAAGATATTTTAATCCTTCTGGAAAAATAAACAAAAAGTATTTTAGGATATGTGGAATTATATTTCAAATGTAGTGCATTCTCTTCTTATGTGCAGGTTACTTTTCCCGTACTGTCTTAGTTTATTAGTTTCTAGTTAATTTGTATTCCAGATTTCTCTGAAGGTTTGAAGAGGATTTTGACTTTTTAACTAGAAAGGTGTGTCTTTCAAGAATGCGATACTCTGATACTCTGTTGATAAAATGTGGACATAAAGCTTGTATGTGAATGGTTAATTTTTTGATGTATTTTTCTAGCATATGACTGAGCCCGAGGAAGGAGAACTTGAAGACACATCTCAGCGTCCTGCAACCACGATCCACATACCCACCGCCAAGTCAGACCTACCAAGGGGGAGCTCCAGGATGGGTGCGACTCAGAACCTCAGAGAGAACCGCTTCAGTTTGCCAAATTTGTCCAAGTACGGCAGTCTCGTCACAAACTATCCCTCTGGCGATGATACAAATGTTGATATGACTAAGCATCAAGCCAGACAGGGCCCCGGCAAGGCTAACTCCAATGCATGGTTCTCGCAAGAAACAACGACTCCGCGTTTGCAGGACACTTCAACCTTGGAGGTTCAGCCATGAATACAGACCTTTCACCAGATTCAGTGCCTTCATCATTCAGGACTACAAACCCTAGGGTATCTGCTAAACAGTCAAGATCTGTCCACAACCTGAGGCGTAGCCAATCACCGACCAAAGGAACAAAACATGGCAACGGTTTCAAGTATACCAGTCCTGAGCGTCATGTAACTGCCCATGCTCTTTGGGGCATTGGGGATGAGCACCCTACAGAGAGCATTGAGTTTGTGAGGTCCTCGATGACAATCTCAAGAATGACTCTACGCAGTCCCACCGACGTCCCGAGTTCGAACAATGAGATCATGATGACGGAGGAGATCAGTTTGGATGAAGTGAAACCTGATATGTATGGGGACACATTAGCAAAGACAAAGAGAGTACTTCCGTTCCGTAGGATCGCCCATCCTGAAATACATGGACATTCGACTGGCGATTTGGTGGAAGAGTTCTATGACAAACCAGCTAGTGTGCAAAGGTTAGCATTGTTCATATTAAATTCATGTCATTTGAGCCATTGCAACTAATGAGAGCTAATTTTCTCCTAATATTGATTATGGAGAAACCTCAATTATTCAGAGCAAACTTGACATCATTATAAGGTCACAACAATCACCATTTTCAATATGGAAGGTTATCATTTTCACTCTATCTTTATTTCTTGTGAATACCGTATTCTTTGGGGTGACTGTGCTCTGAAAAGCAAACCAAATGTTAGATATATTTATGTATTAGGGGTGTTTACAGGGTACATGTACATGGATGTTTTTTCTGAGCAGGTGATATGGATTAAAGTCATGATGATCTGTAAATAGAAACCTGTCAAGCTTGTCAATGATCAAGATAAAATCATGCAAGTTTGTTCTCTTTATCAAGGTTTCTTGTATGTACAGGCAGCAGGATAATGTAATCACTTAAAACTGTCTATGAGTTAGATAAACTCATGCCCGTCAATGATTACTTTGCAGGTGCCTTGTCTTTGAAGACATTGACAGGATGATCCACTCACATAAAGTGATAGAGAAGACTGTCTATGATCTCGATGAGCTCATGAAGAATGGAGCAACACGCTTTACTCCAACCAACCATGGAGCACACAAGTAAGCTATTCATCACATTGTGGACTTTACTTTACTTAAACCTGAGGAAAGGAGGGGGGGGGGGGTCATACTAAATATTTCCTGTCTCCGTTTCCTGAGAGATGAAAGATCTCTAGTAAAGTGCCTTTAGGAACACCACATGTTCTCATATTATCATTACATATCTAGCTGATACCACCATTGAAATTTGTGGCATAATGTTCGACGAAATTTCGACTAGTTTTTAGTGACAGGTTGTAAGATGGTTTAATGTTTCAGTTTTAGAGCTTAAATTTTAGTTTTCAGTTCAAAGAGGATTTATATAAATCAAACTTCTTAATGTTGGTGGTTTATGGCATAGATTTATCAAGATTTGTTAACTGAAATATGATGTATATATTTGATTCCCATTTGACTATTTTTTTTTAAATTTTCATGTAGGAGTGTGATCAATACATACATGTATGTTAATCTCTTTTTCATTCTTCTGCAGGAAATATGAATATACCTAAATTAAAGCTTTATGAAAAGGTATGCTAGCTTTATTTCGACTGTGTACAAGATTGATCCACATTTAATGCCAAAATATAGTTCTGTTCACATTCTGGTTCATGTAAGGTGGTTAAGTATATCTTTTCAATAATATTTTCTCATTGTGTTTGTTGCAGCTCTAAATCTGGAGCTGACGGAGAGTCTGCAAGTCTTGCTTTCAATTCTTTGTTTGAATGCGGCAATCTTAGAAGAGCAATACAGGTAAGACTAGGTTGCAATGGTCATCCCTTTGATAGTAATTGCATTTGATAATATGAGAAAAAGTACCATACTTTTCATTATTTGGTCTAGTTTTGCTCATTACTTGTAATCAAATGCATTTGTGATCCATTTACTTAAAACCACCAGTAAGTCACAGCAATAATTTTGTGTGTGTGTATTTTCTAAAAATAGAGATTCCAAGTTTTGAAGTGATATATAACCCTTAATGTTAAATTTGGTAATACCAACTTTAATACATACCCGTTGTACCAAGAGCAATCATTAGGCGCATTTATACTGTCAAATACCTCATTTTGGTTGGTAATGCGTATGCGCGGTCTTCCAGCAGCGAGTCCAGCACAAACAGTCATGCACATATAACGGTACGTGTGACTACATGGACTACATGTTACCGCACGTGGGATATAGAATTATGAGAAGATATTTGGAAGAGAGCTTTGATATACTTTGATTTATCACGCACGAAAGTATCGATCTGGTGTAATGACGGAAAATATGAAAAATACTGAAATATTTTCAGATAAAATAATACAAAAAGATTGCACTTTGTTTCGCTCAGTTTTTGCATATTAAAACAGGGTTTGACAACTATTTGCAATATTTATGAGTTAGAACAACTCTTCTTCTTCCATTTGACATTTCAATCATTTCATTTGGGGTTTCTAAAGCGAGATTTTACAGTTTAGCTGAGACTCTTTCGTAGCAGTTCAGCGTAAACAACTAGTTTACTTTATGCTAATAAGGCTTCAAGGACGAAAGCTGGCCACGCTCCTAAAGTCACGTGACAAACCTCGCGATGTTTCAGCTGCGAGCATTTATACTTGCGAAATACGCCAAAACATGCCAAAAGATCACACTTCGGTTTGGAATGTTTCGGGCTTGTCATCTTTGCTGGTAAAGGGTAGTTGCCTTGGTAACATCACTGAAACATCGCGGTCAGGCTCCGGTTTGGCATTTTTTGGCGTGTTTGGATGACAGTGTAAATGCCCCTATTGTCATCTTTTGAGAGAAATTTCTTCTTCTCCCACATATGCTCTGTTTTGTAATTGGGACTTAATAATCATGGTTTACAGCCATCAGAAAACATTTGAGGACTGTTTTCATCCTGTGACGTTCTTCTGTTTGTTGAGTAACCCTGTCAAATCACTTGTATATATGTAAGTGTCAGCAGTTTATTTCACGCTGTGAACAAAGTAACAGCATTTGCTTGTTCGTTTTTTTCCAAACAGGTCAGGAAGCATGAGTATGATCTAATCTTGAGATCAGATATCAACAGCAACCATCATCATCAATGGTTCTACTTTGAGATATCAGGCATGCAGGCTGGTGTACGCCATCGATTCAACATCATCAACTGTGAGAAGGCTAATAGTCAATTCAACTATGGTGAGTTACTCAGCATGGTCCCTTTTTGTCTCGTTTTTCACTCGATTAATGATCTGCAAATGAACTTCAAGGCAGTATTCTTGAAGGCACAATAGTAGATAATCGCAAGTATGATCATACCTACAAACAATGTCAAAAAGCTGTTTAATTAAAATTGCCTGTTTTAATTTATAGCAGAGATTATAAAGCTGATATATTATAGGATTTTTAACAAAGAGGGAGTTTAGTAATGTAGTATGGTATGTGGTTTCCACAACTAACTCATTATCTCTCTCTCTCTCTTTCAAAACCTAATCTCTCTTCCCTCTTTTATTCCCTCTCTTTCCCCTCTCCCCACTACTCTCTCTGACTCATTTTGTTTATTTCCTTGCTTCTCCTTTTTGTCTGTTGTCCCCTCTCTTTCTCTCTTCCTTGCTCTCTTTACCGTCTCTCTGCTCTTCTCTCTGCTCTTCTCTTTCCCCCTGCTTGTCATCGTCTTGTCCATCTCTTCCGTATATCTGTCTCTCGTACTAGGCATGCAGCCAGTGATGTACTCCGTCCACGAGGCCATGGAAGGCAGCCCTCACTGGGAGAGGGTAGGGTCAGAGATCGCGTACTACAAGAACAACTACAGCCGTAGTACGGCAGCCACTGGAGGTCAGAAGGGCAAGACCTACTACACCTTTGCCTTCACCTTGACCTTCAAATATGACAAGGACATCTGCTATCTGGCTTATCATTACCCTTTCACCTACACGACACTTCAGGTGAGAATGCGGTTGTCATCTTAAGACAATCCAGTCAGAAAAATGTGATGAAAATGATGGTGTAATATTTCATGTAATATGTCAGTGGATAAGAGTTGTCTTGGAAAAGATTATATTCTGAATCCTGACAGATTGCTGTAATACTGTACCATTAGGCAAGGCAATTAATCAGTTATTGTCTGTTCTTTCAATAGAAACTCAAAATTTAAAATTTCTTGCTTTTATGTATATTTAAAAGCATTTGTACTTGCTATTTTAGTTGTTTTTTATAGGTATAACATACATGTATGGACACACCAAACCTTCCAGGAGATTTCGTATTGTACCTCAAATTTTTAAGCATATTAAAGGTACCGGTATTACAAAGTTTTGGTATGGGGTCATGAATTTGGGTCAAATGAACATATTGGAGGCATATGCGATTTTACAATATTCAATGATCGTTATCGCTGTTGAAATCGAGTCTAAAGTGATGAAATTGTAAATAATAATTTTGATTATTCAATTTGCTCGAAAGCAGAAGTGTTTTAGGGGCTAAATTTTTTAATGCTTATAATACATCCACAAGGGCATCCAAATATATCAAAAATTTAAAGAATTACTATCCATCCAATATCAGAATTTTTGAAAACTTTGCATTACCTTTAAGGTTTATCATGCAATATACATTTTAAGTGTGTCAAAGCATGTAGTGAAGTAGCTAGGCTAAAGCCGGGGTAATAATAAATGCGCCCGGAATAGAATTTCTAGATAGACGGCACTATAGAAATGCCTGTTATCATAATTATTATTATTAATCATCCAGTAAGTTTCCAGTTCTCAAGGGAAAGATCCTTCCAAAGTGACTTTTCATATTTGAAGATTGAAATGTTTCGTAGAGCCAGTCGTATATGTTGCCCATTTTATGTTCATAACCACCCCTCAAATTTTAGGGAGATGTTGGTTGGTCTAGTGGTAATGTCCGTGGTATGGTCAGCTCTCTGTCTTCGTCTACAAACTGGCTCTGATCCAATCAAGGTTCAAAACTGAGTCACGTTTTTCGGATGGTGACATTAAAGGATAGGTCTTAAATGTAAATAATCATATCTGATTGATATGCGTGTTTAAAAACCCAATAACACACATACAAATTAACTTCTCAAATGTAGAGTTTATACATTTTGTTTGTGACTGTAGGTTCACCTAAGTAAGCTACAAGCTAGTCTAGGAGAGTTCAGTGACATCTACTACAGGAAGCAGAGCCTGTGCCTGTCTCTAGGAGGCAACGAATGTCCAGTTCTCACTATCACAGCCAATCCTACAACTCTAGACAAAGAGGGGGTCTTGCAATTCAGTAAGTCATCATGGAAATATTTTAATTTCTCAACAGTTTAGATTTTGTGATTTACTTAAAAGTAGTTACATTTTTACCAATATTAATTTCAAGAAAGTTAAGATCATTGGGATTTTATGTATATATAAAACATTATTTGGCTTTCAGCCTTTTGAGTTTATCGCAAGGTCCAGAGGTTTAGCCAGGGTTATTGATTGAAAATGAATGAATTTTTGTAGACATGTTTGAAACAGTTGACTCGTGTCTCTGCAGGAGAGAGTAGCAATTCTTTCACCATAAAGGGAGATCTGACCTCGACTCTTATCTTTTTCCGTTTCAGGGTGTCGAAGGTACCTCTTCCTGTCAGCTCGTGTCCACCCAGGAGAGAGTAACAGTTCTTTCATCATGAAGGGTGTTCTGAAGTTCTTGATGAGTACTCACCCGACAGCCCAGGCTCTCAGGGAGATCTTCATCTTCAAGATTGTACCTATGCTAAACCCTGATGGAGTCATCAATGGAAGGTAGGAATCAACGATCTTTATTTATTTTCATGGTGTATATTGTGCCGTTGAAAACAATAGCCAGCTCAGGTATCAACAGATAATTGATGACGGCTGGTCACACTAGCAGTCCCTTTAAATAAGGAGAGTCCCACATAGGCCAATCAAATTGGTTTCCTGTTGCTCATATGATGTTAGGTATCACTACTCTATTAAAAAACAAAAGTAACAAAATATTTCTAACACATGTAACATAAGAACTATGAGTACACAATGTAAGAATGAGGGCGTGTAAATTTACATTGGGGAAAAGTGACATTTTCCTTCAGGCTTTATTTTGTCAATGATAGAGGTTTAGGGCTTGAATTGTGATATGGTTTAAGGTTAGACTTTGTGTTTGGTTCTGATATAGTGTTAGTTCCTAAGTTGAAGTTAAAAGTCAACTCATATTAAAAATTGACCATCTAACACATGTTGTACAGTCATTTTCATCTTTGGTCATCCATTCTGTGTAAGATACTATGTTAATGTCCAAGAATAAAATGTACAAGTGCACAAATTTATTTACGATTTTTTTTAAATTTCAAATACAGCCATCGTTGTTCTCTGAGCGGAGAGGATCTTAACAGACGTTGGTTACTACCGATCAAAGAGCTTCATCCAACCATCTATCACACCAAAGGACTACTTCAATATCTGAATCTTATCGAGAGGAGCCCACTGGTTGGTATTGTCTCATCTTTTTCTAGTTAAGCTTGAAAATTTGTTTTTGTTGTTAATGGAAAAGGACATGTTTTTATTGGGTTTTGAATGATTCCAAAATGGATAGAACCGGGTGTTAGCTCCTCAAGCTGCTGGTTTTTGAAAGTGTAACTATTAAAGTCGCTTCCAATTTTTGGGTTGATACAAAGACCTGTGCTGGAGATATGTTTTCTGTCACAGGACACATGCACTTTGGAGAGTTTCAGCTGATTGTTGTCTGATTGGTTCCCTCTCTCTGTTACTGAACAAGTTGCTAAGCTGATCTATGAAATACCATTTTCAGAACATCGCATATTATGGATTCTTCATTTAAAATCTGTTGTATTTTCTTTGGCAGGTGTACTGTGATTTCCATGGACATTCAAGGAAGAAGAATGTGTTCATGTATGGCAACAGTGCTGCCATGTCCCACTCTCCTGATGATCTGAACAAGTTTGGCATCCCATCAGGAGTGTCTGGTGCTAAAGTAGAAGATACAAGCTACAAGGTAAACCTTATGAAATATTAAGAGGAGGAGTGTATGTGGTGGTGGTGGTGGTGGTGGTAGTGGTATCTGAGGATAATGGTGATGTGAATAATGAGATTGAGGATGAAAACATTGATACCAATTATGGTGATATTGATGGGGGTGGATGTTTTGACAGTGATCATGATATTGATGATGCTGCTGAATGATGGTGATTATAATGGTTGGGATGATGATGGTGATGACAATGATAATCATGGTGATCATGATAGTGATGATGCTGATGATAATGATGATGATGATGATGATGATGACAACGTGAATGATGGTAGTGGGAGCTATGATTTTGAACAATTGATAATGACATCTATAATGCTGGTAAAATGTGTTATTATTCATAATTCTTCTGTTACCTCGCCCTCCAGACCCTTCCTCGTATCCTGAGCAGCATAGCCCCTGCATTCTCCCACAGTAACTGTAGCTTTGCTGTAGACAAGGGCAAGGAGTCTGCTGCTAGAGTGGTGGTATGGAGAGAGATGGGTGTAGCCAGGAGTTACACCATGGAGAGTACATACTGTGGCTTTGATCAGGGCAAATATAAGGTAGGTCATTTTCAGGATAGCAGCATTACATTTATTTAATCTGTTTTACATTTTAATTTCATTTTCACTGATTAAGCCAACAGCATAAAAGTTTTTATGCCTCCACTATAAAGTATGTTTTCTGGTTTTCTGGTTGTCCAACTGTCTGTACGTCCTGTTCTCGTGATCGCGTTATCTCAAGAACTGATTGATGGATTACAGCCAAACTTGGGTCATGTATGTATCTTGCAGAGCTAATGAACTGATTAGATTTTGGGGTCATGAGGTCAAAGGTCACAGGGCTCATTATGTATGCAAAAATAGCTTGTGATCACATTGGGTGGTATTCCGATAGCGCGTACTAAGTTAAGCCTGGCTTAACTAGTTCACACTTTTATGGAGTGCCTGTTGTCAACTCATTAACCCTGTATAGATTATTTTAATCCTGCAATGAAAAGTGTCAAAAATATAAATTTTGCAATGAAATGGGAAGAAAAAAATAATATGAGTATGAACCGATTTTCAATAAAGTCTTTGGTAGATTATCTTTGTCATGAATATTGAAGGAGGAAGATGACACCTAGCATTCCATAGAAGTGTGAACTAAAATTCTTGTTTAGTCTGGACTTAGTCCCGGCTTAACTTATGAGAATACCACCCAATATCTCAAAAACCGATTGATGGATTACCGCCAAACTTGGGTCATGTATGTATCTTGCAGAGCCAATGAACTGATTAGATTTTGGGGTCACGAGGTCAAAAGTCACAGGGCTCATTATGTTTGCAAACATAGCTCGTGATCACGTTATCTCAAGGACCGATTGATGGATTACCGCCAAACTTGGGTCATGTATGTATCTTGCAGAGCCAATGAACTGATTAGAATTTGGGTCACAAGGTCAAAGGTCACAGGGCCCATTATGTATATAAAAATAGCTTGTGATCGCGTTATCTCAAGAACAGATTGATGGATTACCGCCAAACTTGGGTCATGTACAGTATGTATCTTGCAGAGCCAATGAACTGATGAGATTTGATCTTCAAGATGTATTTTGAGAGATAAATTTTATTTTAAGTATCTACTGAAGAAATGTTTCATAGAATCCCTTATCATCCTTTCCTCCATAGGGTCTACAAGTATCAACGGCTATGTTGGAGGAGATGGGGCAGCACTTCTGCGAGGGTCTTTACAAGCTTGCCCGTAGGTTTGAAGCGACGGGTACAGCTCATAGACACCTGTACAACCATACCTCCAATGTGACTGACCCCAGCAGCTCAGGGGTGTCTAGTACGCACCGTCAGCTCAACACATGGAGGATGAGGAGGAGGAGGAGGAGGATGGGGATGAATTCTTGTAAGTCATTCTCTTTTTCTCTCAACATGATTGCAAAAACTCTCAAGAAATCAACTATTCTATAGTCCTATTATATTGCCTATCATCTTCAATGTATGTAATAAGTCATTGTTATGTACACACATATTCAAAGGTGGTGCATGAATGCATGAGGCTATTGAAATTACCTAAGGATGATGTTTTGAAGATCTTTGCACCCGTGTTTCTCGTACATTCTCGAGAGGAAATGCCAAGCACAGTGATTTATCTTGGTGATATGGCTCCTTTAATGGCATAACTTTTCCCCCCTCTATTCCACAAAAGGACACAGGCTGTCAGGCCTTATGGTCATCTGTTTTTATATGGCCTCTATAATGTATATTCTGTATTTTTGCTATAACTTTGGGGGATCACCAAATAAGCACAACTTTACTCTAGCTGTTGTGTTTACATAAAGTAATTCTTTAACTCATTGATTACTACAATTTCTTATTGTAACTGTTTTGAATGATCATGTATGTGATCTTTTTCAGTTAAAAAACAACACTTTCCAGAAAGTAAAGAATGAATAACCCATTTAACTTGTCTTTCTTCAATTTCATTTTTGTCCCCTCCTAGTGGTGAGATGGAGAAAGCCCTGCGTGTGAAAGGAAGCGAAGTCATCTGATGACAGACCTCAAGGAAGAACTTACACCAAGCGAGAATGAGGAGGAGGATGACGATGAAGTGGAAGAAGAGGAGGAGGGAGATGTTGTGTTTGTTTATGGGCTGGATGATGACAGCATCCCAAAGATAGATAGGAAGGTGGTCGAGGAGATGGAGGAGAGAGAGGAGGAGGATTATGGATATCCTAAGGATGGCATCGTGGGTGATCCAGTATGATGCAGGTAGTAGATTGCCATGGTAACACATCATCATATGCCAAAGTTATGGTAGATGAAAGGATTCCATCATTAGAACTGGAATGAGAATGGGAGTGTCACATCGAGAGATGGTATTTGAGATCATCATTTTACTGTGGAGTAAAATGGACATGGTGTTTAGCCAGGTGGTCATTTTGGGTGATACAGTAATGGAAAGGAGACAGTTGATGAAATAAGAGAGGTAACAGGGAAGAATAGTTTGAGATAGGATGAATGTGGTGACAATATGTGTCACCACTGCGTAAGTAGGAAGAAAGAAACCAACTCTACCATTCAAATACCTCATAAAAGTGTCATCTATGATAGCTGTGTTAATGATAGTTGCCGGTGCAGGATTGTTGGTCTGTTATCTTCACTCGCAGCAAAGATTAACTGTCCTTGGCTAAAGCATATGTTATTGGTTTTTCTTGCTATCTCTCAATAAGTTTCCCTACAAGTTAAATGATTTTCACTATGAAACCATTCTCCATGAGCTCTTTTGTATGGCTTCCTAGGGTGGGGGTCATTTGAAGAGTTTGGACTAATTGCTGATTAGTACGTGTGTGTGTGTGTGTGTGTGTGTAATTTTTTTACAAATATGTATTAATCAGATATGATTATTTACGTCTGGGACCGACCTTCAAACATCACAGACCTTATAGTTTAATGTCACCATCCAAATAGCGTGGCTCAGTTTCGAACCTGAGTCTAATCAGAATCTGTTCGTAGTTGAAGACAGAGAGCTGACCAAGGACATTACGGCTAGACCAAGTCCCATCTCCCTGAACCAGCTGAGATATAAATCTCTATGTAATTATATGGCTTCCCTAAAGTGTGCCTCATTAAAAGATTTTTTAGGTTATCTAATTTCTTGTTTCCTGTTTACTTCATATTGTTTGCTTGTATCTCCTTGTGTGAGATGATTAAAAAAGGGCACTATATCATAGCTCCATTGTGATTGGTTTGGCTTGGCATGAGTTGGTTTTATTTCTAAATCATTGATGTAACCGCTCTAGGTCCTTTTGCGAATATATAACAATTTGGAAAAATACCAGTTTCAAAAAAAAAAACATCTCTTACTAATGGAAGGATCAAACATCAGTGAATTTTGTTACGGAATCACTCAGAGAATCTGGAGAATATTTTGTTTCAAATTGATAAGAAAGCAAAAGGAAAAAAAAAGAAGAAAGAAAATATTGTATGATTTCAGACAATTGATGAAATAAGTGAAAAATTGTGCTCTGCTATTACACTGCATATTGAAGATTATTTCCTGCTCAAAAAATTAAAAATTCACATAGACTGAATCTAATCCCAAAATGCTTTCTGAGATTTTTTTCACACGTGTACATGGATCTGCCTGACTTATTAGTTTATGTGCTTTAGGCCAGCTGAGCAAATTTATTTATATACGATACATGATGCAGCAGTAGTAGTGCTGCTGATTGTGATGAACGATATGGAACTGCAGAACTACTGGGACATAGAAGTGTTTGCATTATGTTAGACTCAACATAAGGATGTCATTTGAAAGATCTTGTGCTAAGCATAATACATAGCTCTGTTTGAAAAGTAATCTTAAACTTCTCCTAGACCTCAACACACAATTTGTATGGTGAGAAAACCAGTGAAACAAAAACAGAGAGAAATATTTTTATGGGAATTCAATGTGTACATAATTTTGGTCATTTTTTTTTTAAATTTGATTTCTTGAACTCGTATACAGACAAAAGAAGAAGTATTTCTTAATCAACATTCTATTGAGCCGAACTTCCACTATTTCCTATCATTTTTATTGGAAAAATCTATGTAGAATTCAAACATTTTAATTTATACGTGTAAAAGTTGGAAAGTTCTTTTGTGTTACAAAGTTCTTTTCTATTGCACTGCCTTCATATAAATGTAGCAACCGGACACACTCTGAATTGAGAGCATTGTTTGCCAGTTCCAACATCCCAGGTAGTAAAACATGTCATATTTATAGTATATGACAGAATCTAGCACTGTGTCTACATGTTTGTACCAAGTTTATGACCTTGTCAGAACTGTCAATCACTTTCAAATATTCTATTTTTAATTGTTAAGTCTGTGACAAATGCCACTGGAAAGTGTTATGGAGTACAAGATGGTCATTATAAGATTGCCACTATAAGAAGCACTAAGCAAAATATTTCCTTTGAAAATCGGAGGTTTTCTGTATTTATGGCAATTTGTTTTTGTTCAGGGAAGACACTGAAGTATGAAAGAAATACTAAACAGACAAAAGCTTTTTATTACACACTAAATGTGAATCATTTTTAAACTTTACATTATTATGTCTTTTCTTGATAATCTTCATATTTATTTTGTTCACAATTCAGCCTATTTTTTTGTAATACTTAAAATGTTAGATACTTCCCTTAAATCAAAAGAGCTCAGCATTTATTTCTAGCTTTTTTGAAGAGTTTGTTCACAACTAATTGTCAAATGTGTGAAGGAGTGGATTCCACTAATTGACATGACAGAAAAGTTGAAAAGCTTCTCCTACTGCGAGTTCACATTTTACATTATACCAGAATTGTTGTCATTGTGGACAAATCTTGGACGGATGTGAGACATTTGTTTTGCATGATTTCTCCTTGATGCCTTAGAAGAAACCTAATGGTAAATGTTCTTTGTATTTTTCATCTTACAGTGAAGTACTGAACTCAGAAAGGAGACTTGAAGCAAAAAATTTGCTCTCTTGTTATAGTCCTGAAGTCTCTGCAATACACATTTCAAGTTATTTGTCTGTGGCAATAAGAGAAGCTGTACTGTCCAAATAAAGATGTGGAGGATTATTTTTTAAATTGCTATTAGACTCGCTTTAACATTTAAGAATCAATAAAATTCATGCCATCATCATCAGCATCATCATCATCATCATCATCATCTTTACCATCATCGTCATCATTATCATCATCATTATTATCTTCATCATCATCATCATCATTGTCATCATTGTCATGAATACATTTATAAAAAAATTCATACATTATTTTTTCATAATTTTCTTTGAGTTTTTTGTGTATGCTTATTATTTTTCTCCCTGTCAGACTTTCTTTTTCTTCTTCATTCCGTCTTCCTTTTCACAAGTCTTCTTCCATACATGGTTCTTGTTTTTTCCATTACTCTCTCACATATCTCTGATCTGTAATCTACTTTCCTCTATATATTTAAGTTGCCTGCCTCCACTGAACACCGTTTCTACTTGATCTAATTCCTACAATGTCATACTTTGTTGCAGTCAAACCAATTGAACTTGTCAGCTTAGGGCTTTACTGAACGTGAGAGGGACCAAGGGAATACATGAATGTTACACATGGGAACTCGAAAGGTGTCAAAACTACTCTCTTATTCAGACTGATCTCATTTGAAATTGAGAGCTTGCTTTTCATGAGTGGGTTTAGTGTTTTGAAAGTGTCACTGTCATGTAAAAGGGAAATCTATTGTGAACTAAACTGTTAAGTCTGTTATATTACCTCTTCAATGAGGATTTGGTGCAAATTGATTTTGTTTGATGGGTGTAAAGAAGGCTATGACATGTATCATTATTATTCCATTGCCAAGGTTTTATTGTAGTGAAAACTTGTCAGGTTCCCTCAGGTTTAGGGGCTTTAATGGAGCTGAGAGGGATCAAGGGGGATATATGAATGATACACATGGGATGGGGTGTCAAAGCTTACTCTCTCGTTTCAGACTGATCTCACTGTGCAATTGAGATTATGATAGTCATCCGTGAGTTTGATCTTTTGAAATTGCCACCGTCATGGTAAAGAAGAACCCTCTACACATTTTTTTGTAAACTGTCGAACAGCAGCATTTCATTAAATAGGGTAAATTTGAATGTTACATTACCCTTGCAATATTAATTTCTTTCAAAACAATGATATTGTTTGAATTACATGTATGCACACTTTATAGTATCTACATTAGCCCTTTTCAGGACTTTCAAATGCATTGCATGCCTAATTGTATCTTCAAGCAGGAATAAGACCATTTAAAGTTCGGCCGTACTACTGGACATGAGAGTTCATGTTTTCACTGTCTAAATCTTACCCAATTGTACTTAAATCATCTGTATAACATTAAGGGTACTCTTTCATTTTAATTATTCAAAGTAAAAAGAAAGAGGTTGAATAATCCATTAAGCAGACATGACAAAGCTTTCAAAAAATGAAGGGAAAGTTATATGTCAATGATTATGTTCACCAGTTTGTGTTTAAATGCCCCAGAGCATTTTCAATGTTTCAGGAATTGTTTATCTTGTTTACCTTTCTGCCGATGGTTTTTTGGTGGATTATGTGTCACAGCATTCCAAATTTTAAATATTACTTTTAATATACAGTATATACCTTTTTACCATTATTTTTTATTGAAAGTTTATATAAAGTGACCTTAATATCTCAATTCTTTTAAATCTGCTTTTTTAAAATTTCCCTTTTATCTGTTGTATTACCGTGAGCTATGAGATAAGGATACAGTAGTACTTGAATTGTTATATATTTTATCTTATACTATTTGTAATTTTGCTTTAATTGTGCAATCCTTATGACCTATGTATGTAGATAAATCTTTGTTTAATAATTGATTATCTTTGATAATTGTTCATTTCTTAGTATATTGTGATACATTGTATATGATTCAAATATGTGTGCTGTGTCAATGTTGCAAAATTAATATTTCTTTATCAGTAATCACTGTATAAATTGTGTGTGTGAAGTATTATAGATTATGCCAATACATTAATTTATATTTATCAAAGTGCTACCTGCAAGACAATAGTAATAACAAAATGATTAAGTTAGGATTTATTAACAAGTGCTTGGATTAAAAGATAAATAATAAGGATTTTTACCTTGATTATCATTGTGTGACACCCCTTTAAGATTTTTGGTGATGATTACTTGTCTATATTGAGGTAGAGTCATATATTGTGTTAAACGAATAGGAGGTTTTCATACTCATGTGCATTATCCTATAAAAGTCAATTTGTATGACTTTCTGTTTAAAATATATTAAAATGTATACCGGTTAACTGAAATTCATTTCAACTGCCTTGTATACTCAAACTTTCATTATGATTTTGGATAGGGCATCCGTTATGATATTTCATGCTACATTTTAGAAAAACTTACTTACCGATTTCATTTTTGTTTAATTGGGGGAGAATGTTTGACTGTGATGTTTGGTTAGCTTTCCATACACTGTAATTAACAAACTTGAGAAGCCCATTTGATATCAGCCTTATCTTACAAATCTGCACTGGAGAATATAGTTCATGTTATGGGAAGATAGAATATGACAAGATGCAGACCAGGAAAGGTCGACCCATTTTTGTCAGGATATGAACACGTTGCCTGCAATTTACCCTTAAGTGATCATTTGTGAATTTCTCTAGATTTGGGAAGATATTATATCCTTATCCTCCATTGCGTAGTAGTTGGAGTAGCCAATAATGCGAATGATTCTCTCACGAATAATGTGCGCTTTCTTGATGAGAATGGGAATAGTACATGAATTTGCTGTTTACTGGAATGTACATGTATGCATGTAAATCATGCATGCATACTGACTCATCAAAAAGGTGCACATCTTAGGATGTGGGGGGTGGGGGGGGCATGATCATGATAAGGAATTTGTTGATATTTTTACTCACATATAGTCATATTAGTGTTTTATTTCATTATATGGAAATCATTTTTTTAAATTCTATTATGTGATTCATGGAAAGCAAAGTATTATTCTTTTTTCCTTCTTTTTAAATTTGTTCAAGCAGCTGCCATGTATTTATTTTCAATCTGAAATGTGTGTCTAGGTTTATGTGGATGTAGGAGCTTTTACATGTACAAACATTCCAGCGATATCGGCTTTATTCTGTAAGTGCGTGAATATAACTGCTGCTACATAAAACACTACTACCAATTGAGGTTCTTTAACATTGTTAAGTTACGTATATGGCAAGCCAAATGTCCAATAAAGCAACAAACTCAGTTTATCAACCGAAAAAATGACTTTAGCGTGGTCAGTTTATCGCTTTATTGGGCATTTGGCTTGCCATATACGTATGGAAAAATTTATCTGCTTGGAGCCGAAAGGGCATTGACTCGTACTCTGTGAAGAATAGATGATCCCCTCCTGGCTAAAAACATGTTTAACGACGAAATGTGCTCTTTTAGATATACTGGCATACATGTATTTTTGAAGTAGTCGTAACGATCAAGTATCATCTGTTAAGCAAAATTACCTAGTGTAAAACTGTATGATACACGCTATTTCGATTTGACTTCCACATGCACCATTCATTTGTGCTTTATGCATCATATTTGTATATTTTATAGTAACTAATTATTATTGACATCTTTTGCCTTTAAATGCAAACCTTTTATCAAAGTAGATTTTAGTTTGCAATCTAAACAATATTGTTGTTGAACATGTAAATAGCAAATAGAAATACAGGTATGATACTAATTTCAGATTTTGGGTATGTTGTGGAGAACGAAAAATATATATATAATGTAAAAACAATCAGATGATATTTCATTTTCAAGTGTTTTGTGTTTCGAGTATTTTGTTGATAAATTTAATAATTCATTGGCTGTTGAAGAATTGAAGGATTAACGAATAAAGCGCGAGAGATGGATGCATTGCGAAAGAGATTGCGGTAAAACAACAAAAAAGAGAGAGAAAGTGAGAAATTACGTAAGAGAAAGAATATAGTACAATGTAAGAGAAGAGAAATGAAGTACAATGTAAGAGAAGAGAAATGAAGTACAATGTAAGAGAAGAGAAATGAAGTACAATGTAAGAGAAGAGAAATGAAGTACAATGTAAGAGAAGAGAAATGAAGTACAATGTAAGAGAAGAGAAATGAAGTACATTGTAAGAGAAGAGAAATGAAGTACAATGTAAGAGAAGAGAAATGAAGTACAATGTAAGAGAAGAGAAATGAAGTACAATGTAAGAGAAGAGAAATGAAGTACAATGTAAGAGAAGAGAAATGAAGTACAATGTAAGAGAAGAGAAATGAAGTACAATGTAAGAGAAGAGAAATGAAGTACAATGTAAGAGAAGAGAAATGAAGTACAATGTAAGAGAAGAGAAATGAAGTACAATGTAAGAGAAGAGAAATGAAGTACAATGTAAGAGAAGAGAAATGAAGTACAATGTAAGAGAAGAGAAATGAAGTACAATGTAAGAGAAGAGAAATGAAGTACAATGTAAGAGAAGAGAAATGAAGTACAATGTAAGAGAAGAGAAATGAAGTACAATGTAAGAGAAGAGAAATGAAGTACAATGTAAGAGAAGAGAAATGAAGTACAATGTAAGAGAAGAGAAATGAAGTACAATGTAAGAGAAGAGAAATGAAGTACAATGTAAGAGAAGAGAAATGAAGTACAATGTAAGAGAAGAGAAATGAAGTACAATGTAAGAGAAGAGAAATGAAGTACAATGTAAGAGAAGAGAAATGAAGTACAATGTAAGAGAAGAGAAATGAAGTACAATGTAAGAGAAGAGAAATGAAGTACAATGTAAGAGAAGAGAAATGAAGTACAATGTAAGAGAAGAGAAATGAAGTACAATGTAAGAGAAGAGAAATGAAGTACAATGTAAGAGAAGAGAAATGAAGTACAATGTAAGAGAAGAGAAATGAAGTACAATGTAAGAGAAGAGAAATGAAGTACAATGTAAGAGAAGAGAAATGAAGTACAATGTAAGAGAAGAGAAATGAAGTACAATGTAAGAGAAGAGAAATGAAGTACAATGTAAGAGAAGAGAAATGAAGTACAATGTAAGAGAAGAGAAATGAAGTACAATGTAAGAGAAGAGAAATGAAGTACAATGTAAGAGAAGAGAAATGAAGTACAATGTAAGAGAAGAGAAATGAAGTACAATGTAAGAGAAGAGAAATGAAGTACAATGTAAGAGAAGAGAAATGAAGTACAATGTAAGAGAAGAGAAATGAAGTACAATGTAAGAGAAGAGAAATGAAGTACAATGTAAGAGAAGAGAAATGAAGTACAATGTAAGAGAAGAGAAATGAAGTACAATGTAAGAGAAGAGAAATGAAGTACAATGTAAGAGAAGAGAAATGAAGTACAATGTAAGAGAAGAGAAATGAAGTACAATGTAAGAGAAGAGAAATGAAGTACAATGTAAGAGAAGAGAAATGAAGTACAATGTAAGAGAAGAGAAATGAAGTACAATGTAAGAGAAGAGAAATGAAGTACAATGTAAGAGAAGAGAAATGAAGTACAATGTAAGAGAAGAGAAATGAAGTACAATGTAAGAGAAGAGAAATGAAGTACAATGTAAGAGAAGAGAAATGAAGTACAATGTAAGAGAAGAGAAATGAAGTACAATGTAAGAGAAGAGAAATGAAGTACAATGTAAGAGAAGAGAAATGAAGTACAATGTAAGAGAAGAGAAATGAAGTACAATGTAAGAGAAGAGAAATGAAGTACAATGTAAGAGAAGAGAAATGAAGTACAATGTAAGAGAAGAGAAATGAAGTACAATGTAAGAGAAGAGAAATGAAGTACAATGTAAGAGAAGAGAAATGAAGTACAATGTAAGAGAAGAGAAATGAAGTACAATGTAAGAGAAGAGAAATGAAGTACAATGTAAGAGAAGAGAAATGAAGTACAATGTAAGAGAAGAGAAATGAAGTACAATGTAAGAGAAGAGAAATGAAGTACAATGTAAGAGAAGAGAAATGAAGTACAATGTAAGAGAAGAGAAATGAAGTACAATGTAAGAGAAGAGAAATGAAGTACAATGTAAGAGAAGAGAAATGAAGTACAATGTAAGAGAAGAGAAATGAAGTACAATGTAAGAGAAGAGAAATGAAGTACAATGTAAGAGAAGAGAAATGAAGTACAATGTAAGAGAAGAGAAATGAAGTACAATGTAAGAGAAGAGAAATGAAGTACAATGTAAGAGAAGAGAAATGAAGTACAATGTAAGAGAAGAGAAATGAAGTACAATGTAAGAGAAGAGAAATGAAGTACAATGTAAGAGAAGAGAAATGAAGTACAATGTAAGAGAAGAGAAATGAAGTACAATGTAAGAGAAGAGAAATGAAGTACAATGTAAGAGAAGAGAAATGAAGTACAATGTAAGAGAAGAGAAATGAAGTACAATGTAAGAGAAGAGAAATGAAGTACAATGTAAGAGAAGAGAAATGAAGTACAATGTAAGAGAAGAGAAATGAAGTACAATGTAAGAGAAGAGAAATGAAGTACAATGTAAGAGAAGAGAAATGAAGTACAATGTAAGAGAAGAGAAATGAAGTACAATGTAAGAGAAGAGAAATGAAGTACAATGTAAGAGAAGAGAAATGAAGTACAATGTAAGAGAAGAGAAATGAAGTACAATGTAAGAGAAGAGAAATGAAGTACAATGTAAGAGAAGAGAAATGAAGTACAATGTAAGAGAAGAGAAATGAAGTACAATGTAAGAGAAGAGAAATGAAGTACAATGTAAGAGAAGAGAAATGAAGTACAATGTAAGAGAAGAGAAATGAAGTACAATGTAAGAGAAGAGAAATGAAGTACAATGTAAGAGAAGAGAAATGAAGTACAATGTAAGAGAAGAGAAATGAAGTACAATGTAAGAGAAGAGAAATGAAGTACAATGTAAGAGAAGAGAAATGAAGTACAATGTAAGAGAAGAGAAATGAAGTACAATGTAAGAGAAGAGAAATGAAGTACAATGTAAGAGAAGAGAAATGAAGTACAATGTAAGAGAAGAGAAATGAAGTACAATGTAAGAGAAGAGAAATGAAGTACAATGTAAGAGAAGAGAAATGAAGTACAATGTAAGAGAAGAGAAATGAAGTACAATGTAAGAGAAGAGAAATGAAGTACAATGTAAGAGAAGAGAAATGAAGTACAATGTAAGAGAAGAGAAATGAAGTACAATGTAAGAGAAGAGAAATGAAGTACAATGTAAGAGAAGAGAAATGAAGTACAATGTAAGAGAAGAGAAATGAAGTACAATGTAAGAGAAGAGAAATGAAGTACAATGTAAGAGAAGAGAAATGAAGTACAATGTAAGAGAAGAGAAATGAAGTACAATGTAAGAGAAGAGAAATGAAGTACAATGTAAGAGAAGAGAAATGAAGTACAATGTAAGAGAAGAGAAATGAAGTACAATGTAAGAGAAGAGAAATGAAGTACAATGTAAGAGAAGAGAAATGAAGTACAATGTAAGAGAAGAGAAATGAAGTACAATGTAAGAGAAGAGAAATGAAGTACAATGTAAGAGAAGAGAAATGAAGTACAATGTAAGAGAAGAGAAATGAAGTACAATGTAAGAGAAGAGAAATGAAGTACAATGTAAGAGAAGAGAAATGAAGTACAATGTAAGAGAAGAGAAATGAAGTACAATGTAAGAGAAGAGAAATGAAGTACAATGTAAGAGAAGAGAAATGAAGTACAATGTAAGAGAAGAGAAATGAAGTACAATGTAAGAGAAGAGAAATGAAGTACAATGTAAGAGAAGAGAAATGAAGTACAATGTAAGAGAAGAGAAATGAAGTACAATGTAAGAGAAGAGAAATGAAGTACAATGTAAGAGAAGAGAAATGAAGTACAATGTAAGAGAAGAGAAATGAAGTACAATGTAAGAGAAGAGAAATGAAGTACAATGTAAGAGAAGAGAAATGAAGTACAATGTAAGAGAAGAGAAATGAAGTACAATGTAAGAGAAGAGAAATGAAGTACAATGTAAGAGAAGAGAAATGAAGTACAATGTAAGAGAAGAGAAATGAAGTACAATGTAAGAGAAGAGAAATGAAGTACAATGTAAGAGAAGAGAAATGAAGTACAATGTAAGAGAAGAGAAATGAAGTACAATGTAAGAGAAGAGAAATGAAGTACAATGTAAGAGAAGAGAAATGAAGTACAATGTAAGAGAAGAGAAATGAAGTACAATGTAAGAGAAGAGAAATGAAGTACAATGTAAGAGAAGAGAAATGAAGTACAATGTAAGAGAAGAGAAATGAAGTACAATGTAAGAGAAGAGAAATGAAGTACAATGTAAGAGAAGAGAAATGAAGTACAATGTAAGAGAAGAGAAATGAAGTACAATGTAAGAGAAGAGAAATGAAGTACAATGTAAGAGAAGAGAAATGAAGTACAATGTAAGAGAAGAGAAATGAAGTACAATGTAAGAGAAGAGAAATGAAGTACAATGTAAGAGAAGAGAAATGAAGTACAATGTAAGAGAAGAGAAATGAAGTACAATGTAAGAGAAGAGAAATGAAGTACAATGTAAGAGAAGAGAAATGAAGTACAATGTTAGAGAAAAAGAAAGGTCAATGCAGAAAGATTATCGAGAGGAAATAGCACAACAAGAGGAGGAAGTAAAATAATCCACGAGAAACAAACAAAAAGCAAAAGAGACACTCGTCAAACATTTAAGTGGTGATATTTTTTGTACATTTAATACAGTTGCTCTTTTTCTACACAGAAAGTGATAAAACACTTGACAGCTATACAATTCTCTCACATTCTTTAAAGAGTAGAAATCTTAACTCCCTCTACCACTCAACAAGGTAAGTATGGAGCATCTGGTGTTATCCGGAGATTGTTATGACAGTCACTTGAACCAAACTGGGTAGCCCTCCTACGCTAGGACTCTTCTAAAATGTCCTGATGCAAATACAAATCGATACTCAGCATAAAATCCCTTTCTTGGAGGTATAATTTACGAAACCACTTCTTGGACCTTCGGAGTACTTGAACAGACACTGACCGAGTTTTTAATACATAACGGCAGTTTTTGAGGAATGATCCTCAAATATCTGAATAAAATTAAAGAGGAAAAATTGGGGGGGGGGGGAGAAAGAAAATGCAATACAACTGAAGTGCTGTTCACAAATAAAGGGAGTAAAGATCTACATGTAGGTCTGCGGGGCATTTTTGTGATCGCTCAACTCAAGGAAAACTTTTAAAAATGCTTTAAAATGATTGGTGATCTATATCTTTCAAGGCCATTAACTGATTATCAAGAAAACAAATTTTCACACATGTCAAAGACCTGAGCAGCCATGTAAGTTTGACTCTGTCACGCCTGCCATGAATCAATTGATTGATCGTATATCAAATTAATAGGTATGCATGGGGATGAAAAAGGAAGAAGAAGTAGAGCCTCTTGACGTACATGCAATTGTTGATGATATATATTTTTGCTAATAAAGCAACTTACAGAAGGACATACATGTTCACTTTATAATAAATTAGCAATATTGACATCAAAACTTCGGATGGGTGAAGAAAATCATGAAATATCATGTAACAGTTTGCGTTATGGGGTAGATACATTTCAGACAAATCAATCTAGTGGATGAACTATGCGTGCTGTAAAAATAATATGGTGCCTGTTACTCAAGAAATCTGAAAACGAAATTATATCAATTAACAAAACGGCGAATATAATACCTGATAATTATCATCCTAAAGTCATTGATCTAGACGCATGTGCCTATTAACAAACTATATTGACTAATTATGAAGAAAAACAAATCATATGGCAACTGACATTGGTATCTTAATAGTATTTCACGACAAGATTCCAAAAGTTAATTACAATAGTAAGTGAGCTACTCGTTACGTTAAAATAAGGAACACTATATACTGTCGTGTGCCGAGGGTCAAAGTGATATTAAATCATACATAGTTAATACCCTTTGTGTTTTCAAAAGATGATACTACTTTTAATATAAATAGGTATTTTAAAAGAAATTAATATTTAAATGTAATTTTTTTCATAAATAATTTCATAAATAGCTCAACCAGTTCAATTTTTCATAAGTAATAGCTTTATAAAAGCAGAACATGAAAATTGTTGACATGTCACAATAAAACGTTACTAAGAAACACAAAAAATTGATTATTTACCAACAAAAATGATAGAATTTGGATAGAAACAAAATCAAAGTATATTTCTATCATGGTAAAGTTAACAGAGAATGTAGTCGCGGAGTAGAGGCTTTAACAGAGGAAAAGATGAAAACAAGATTTAATAAAAGGTTTGAAGAAAGATATAAACATGAGATAGATAGAGAGGAAGAGAACGTAGAAAATAGTTGGGGGACTGAAAATCTAAAGGATTATTAGATAAATAGGAAAGTTATTTTTTTCTTAAGATTACAACCTACAGGTACTACTAATAATTCGGTAATATATATATATACAGGAATTAAGCAATCCACATCAATGTACGTAAATATATTTAACATTGTTATACACAGACTACAATTTCACCTTCCCGATATCATCAAATGTTTATATAAAACCTTCCAAGTGTTATCTGAAAAATTATCTCAAGTTTACATTTATGTAGAAAAAAGAAATTTGGACCCGTAAAATATACTTTCGATATCAGCAATAATGTGCATTCCACTTCAAACACAAAGCAATGATGTTCATAGGTTCGCAAAATCGCAATACCTTGTTAGAGGAAGAGGTGGTGGTGGTGTAGGTGGGGGGGGGGCTATATTTCGAAATGATTATACAACACAATGCATCATATCCACATACTCATGGCAAATTGTTATGAGGGGCATGGGGAGTGTTTCACAAAGACTAAGATCGACTTTAAGTTGGACTTAAATATGGCAGGCCGTTCATGCCACTGTTTGCTCTCACCATTGGTCACTCTATTATGATCTTTAGATAACATTTTTTTCTTCAATAATGAACTATCAAAAAATGTAAGTTCTGTAGATTTGTGACCATAATTTGTTTGTCCCTTGAGAGACCATTGCCAGTAAATGGTGAGAGAAAACAGTGGCATGAACGGCCTGCCATAGTAAAGTCCAACTTAAAGTCAATCTTAGCCTTTGTGAAACACCCCCTGGTGATATAAATAAAAGTGCCATGCAAGGCTGACTGACTAACACGCAAATTAATATTAAATTATGTATCTTAACAATAATTTATACCAAACAATATTTCCTGATTATTAATTAGTCAATCAGCGCACAATCAATGGAAACTCGGCAAAGCGATGATCATTAAGTATTTACTGATTTCTGCTCAAAGATCAAAGCAATAACTTAGATTCCCTCCATACAGAATACGAATCAATGTTACAAATGAAATAAAACAAATCTCTCCTTCTCATTCGTTGAACGAAACGTGGAAGCTTACATTCCCCTCACAATATTTATAGACAAGGCTAAATTATCTAAACGTGTTGATTATCCACGAGGAGGACAGAGTGAAAATGTTTTCCTTCTGGTTAAAATCGAAACATTCATTAATCCTCATCAATATTGAATGAATATGAAACCTATGACTAAAACAACATACAGGAAAAAACAGGACATGTTACACTAAACAACGGATTGCTTTACGACAGGATCAAGGCTTGACATTTAAGATAACCCAAAGAAATTACAACGCCTTTCTGCACTCAAACAAGACGAATTTGGAAAAAGTTTAATCAAAGATGTGCGTTATTACGAAACACATTGTCTTGCATTACTTATGCCCATTGCACACGAGGTGTCATATCACTGACGCAGGCCTGCGTCAGAGACTGGCGCGGTCTGTGACGCACCAAGTGAGAGTGACACCGTACACAAATAATACAATAAACAGTGCACCACACTCGGTTTAATTACAGACGTATGGGCTAATTGCCTTCACATGATTGGCGCAGGTAATAGCGCAATTTAAATAACCCCTCGTGTGCAGAGGGCATCATAGAGGTAAGAACTACCGCGGAGGAAGCGTTTCATTAAGCGGCATACTTTATACGAGATGTGTTTGTTATACATCTAGGAACAGTAACATATTTTAATATAAATATATATGTATATTTGTATATAATTATATACAGCATATATAATTATTGAAATATTTCTGTATTTTCTCTGCAAAGAAGATATTTTAGTCTAGCTTACTCTTTCGTACTTGAGAAGCTGAAGGCAATTGAAAAGTTTGTGCTGTATTGTTTAGTCTTTCTGCCTGACAGTCATTCGCCACTAAACTTTGTGTTCTCGTATTTGGGGAACCGGTTTGTAAATGTTTCTGTTCGGTACAGTTCCATTTCTTCCCTTAAAAGAAGCATTACTGTCCACGATTGTCTTCATGGTTTCAAAATGAGAATTACTTGAGGATGTATCAGCACGAGGAGCGTCAAACTCAGTATGACGTCTATTGAGTCTCCTGATGCCACTGTAGAACCCTGTTGAACAGTCCGCCCACCTTCCGTACTTACCCCTGTTGAACAAGAGGAAGATGTATGGATTGGCTGATGAGTTAGACGCAGCAAAGATACCCAGCAGACCGTAGACAAAGCGATGAATCTTATAAACGTTGTAGCATTTCATGATCTCTACGATAAAATAGGGAAGTCCACAGATAACGAAAGCGAGAATGATGACAAATGACATCTTAAGGGTCTTACTCTTGGCGCGGTTTAACGAAGTTGAACCGGTACTCTGAATGCGCATCTTGCCGCCACGTTGGACGAAGTCACCAACGGGTCGTCGTCCGAACGATGTGTCGTGTGCTTTGTCCCATATCTTCTTGCAGATTCGCGCGTAGGCAACGGAAATGATCATGATGGGGATGAAGAATGTCACGACCGCAGCGTAGGAGAGGTAGGCCATGCGATGCCAGTCTGGACGAAGTTTAAAGTCGGTTCCGCAGGTTTCAATATCGCCATGTCTCTTCTGTCTCCAAATGAAGAGCTGCGGTACGGAGAGGAGAAGTGCGAATCCCCAAGCCGCCATTACCATACGCCATGCTGGTAGTCCTTCCTTGAGGGGACTCCTCACAGCTTGATGGCGATCAATGGCTATCAAGACCAACATGTTACTCGAAGCCATGATAGAGACTGTCTGCATGTACATCACAACCTTGCACATAAAATTACCAGCCAGCCACTGATAGTAGAGCATCTCAAACAATGCTGACCCTAGAATGGTGAAGAAGCATACACATAGATCGGCTGTAGCTAGACCAAAGATAATCTTATTAACCCGAGACTTGCGTCGTCTGTTCATCCACAGCCAAAGAAACACGCACATATTCCCGAATAATCCGAGTACGAAGAGAAACCAAAGAGAGACGATACGTACGTCACGGTCAAAGGTCACAGGTCGACTACCCTTTGGTGAATCGGTCGCGTTGACGAGGTCGGACTGATCGATGTAGTCCGACATCGTGGAAACAGTCGATGTCAGCCAACCTGGAGGATGTCCCGTCTGATCGTTAACACGTTCCATGGTTAGTTCAGCCAGAGTTTTTTTTATCACTGAGAATGAGAGAAAATGAAAAATTTGAGAAATTACGCTGATAGAAGGGTTTACAAATCTACTTGGGATAGGAAATCAGTGGTGGGGACAGAAAAGAAGAAAATAAAAGAAAGGAACAGTGATAGAAAGAGATAAATAAAGAAAAAGAGAGAGGGGAGAGGGGGAGGGGGAGAGAGAATTTCGTATACATAATCACCTGCCTTCCTACTACTGTCTGTATAATGAGATATCTTATACCTTCTCTCGATGACGTCAATTTACATTCAAACTCAGAAATTAACCACTCAGCTTTCACCGACAATCCCACACACAGAAACTCACCAAGTTGGAGAACACGATTGACTTTATCATTCAAATACCTGATATGTCTTTATTTTACCCTTCCTACAATGTTTAATATTTAATATGACTACATGTAAAGCCGAACGTAATAATATAGGCACTATATAACATTTAAAACATATTAAAAAAGAAGTAGAAAATGAAAATGATGAGATGAAAATAATCGAAAGTATACAAGAGTCCTTTCTTGGCTATTTTATCATGGATAAACATACAAAGAGGATATTGAATGTATTATAGGGTGCGAAGACAATATAAAAATGAGCTATGATAGAGAGGGATGTTCTGTACATTGGTTTCAGGAAGATTAATATTTTTGGCGGTGGTTGCTAGAGTCATTATCTGTCTGCACCGCATGATTGCCTGCAGAGAATATTACGATGGACGATTTACCAGCCTGAATTCAAAAGAAAATATCACAAATTGAAATCTTGCAGACGATAATCATCATGGACGCCAAGGAATGTTTCACTTAAATATATAGTAATGGATAGAGATATACATGTGTGACTCATCATTTCCGATGTACCCCCATTTGTATCAACAATGGGACTATGCACAGTTAAAGACGCTCACTTTTATCACTGCATTATGCAATCCTCTTTTTACTTTGCCTATTATTTTACATTAGGACAATGATTTTAAGTAGTAAATTCCACATTCGTTGTTTTCCGTTGTTTGATTCCTCAACACTCGGCCATTTAATGTTGAACCGGTACAGACATCTAAGAAGAGAAGTGAGTTCCGATTACCTTAACTTTTTTTCGCAATCTTTATCCTGTAATAAATTGTTTTAAATTTAAAAATGTTTTAAATTAACGATGCAGAATTATTCATAGATGTGCAAACGTGCGAAAGGATATTTCGTCCTTGGGGTGTATTTCTACGTCTTCCTCATCTTATCCAATGCGTTTTTATGTGACGCCATTTCGGCGCCAAACTGAAATTGGTTGAATCAGTTCTTATCGTACTGGGGGGGGGGCATTCCAGGTTTTTAGGAAAATGCTTATTCTACATTGCAATAATGAACTTTGAATTCCATTTTTGAATGAGAATGAAAGTATGATTTAGTCCTAAAATCGTTTTATATAATAAACGTACATGAACGCAGAGCCCCATTGCCTGCGTAATATCGTGATTTAAAAAACATAATTTAAAAAATATCAATATAAACTGTGCTTTACGGATCATATACGGATTAACTGACATCAATGTGTAACATTAAGTGCTAGTTGTTTTGTAATCATTTATGACTATATTTAAACTAACTTTACAAAGTCAAACTATAGATAAAGTATATCCGAGACTGATGAAATTTCAAGAAGACTTATACAATTTTCAAGCCAGTATGGTTTCCAAGTTGGTCTTGGAAACTCTGCGATGGGCGGATAGGCCTAATCAGACAATCGGATATACAACTACCTTTAATATTTGTTTGTATATTCTTATCATTTCAAATGGAAAGGCAACGGCGACTGCTTTATGAATTCCCAATAACACAGAATTGAGGTCAAAGTAGAGGAAATGTGAAAGGAATTTTATTTTCCTTTGCAGGTTCTGCTTGCTCCCATTTCCTTTCCTATACTTTGTTAACATTGCTTCCATTTTCCCCCTAATGATTGTAGGTAGAAAGGGTCTATTTTTACGACCTTAACATTCTCTATTCAGTATGAAAATATCAAAGACAGATGGTATACGCAATGACAATATCAATTTAGTTTAAATTTCGTTGAAGATCAACAGACTGATAAAAATGTAAGACCTCCAAATATCCATTTTCAAAATTAGGAAATCTGTGATACGTTGTGATCTAACGAGATGAAGAAAGCCATCTTGTTAAAGGGCCAAATAATAACAAGAACAACAAATTATATTTATCCGTCATGGATCGTACAAAATAACAAAAAGAAAGTATTAAATTTTCCTCTTTCTTATCATTGCATGTTTCTGAATAAACAATCAGCACATTCAAATGTGAAAATGTTCTTTCCATTATGACGTTAAAAGCTTTCCGAATTATGCATAATTCTGTAAAGATAATTATGTCACATTTGATTTTGAACTACATGGCTGATGCATTTGCAAAGAAAGCTTAATGTGATGCTACTTTCGTACTTCAGTTTACGATTTTGCTGTAACAGAAACTGTAATTTGCCATTTTTCTTCTCTCTCTCTCTCTCTCTCTCTCTCTCTCTTTTTTTTTTTTTTTTGGGGGCCAGGGGCGGATCCAGCCGGCGGCAAGGAGGGGCCTAAAGGGGCCCACTTCGTGCGAAAATTTGAAAATTGTGCCGGTCGATTTTCGCTCAGTGGGGGGTAATGAGCAAAAAAAAAATTTGGCACCCGAAAATTTTTTTTTTTGGCACCCGAAATTTTTTTTTTTTCCTACGGGAAGGGTTATTTTTTCCACCGCCCCCTGTGCGCCAGGAGGGGCCCAACTTCTTTTTTCAAAAAAGGGTGTTTTTACCTGTTTTTTTGCCCGCCCCCTGGATCCGCCACTGGGGGGGGGGCTGAACCTTTGGGATTGCTTATTTCTGTGCTCCTTCGTTTCTCTATACCTTCAGATGAAACGAAGCCGTATTCCATCAATGATAAATAACACCGGGGTGCCACCCCACCCTCATCACATGACCAAAAGAAAGTGAGAGACAAAGATAGTGATGGGGAGGGAGGGAGGGAGGGAGGGGGAAGAGGGATAGGGGAGAGGGAGAGAGGGAGAGAGGGGGAGAGAGAGAGAGAGTGAGAAAGTGCTAAAAGAACATGGGGCACAAATTCTTCCCATCTATCACTTAATTCAATAACCCTGTTCGACGTTTTAGACCCCCGACCATGAACTTTAACTACGCCACGTATCCTAATCCTTAGCTTTATTCTCTGACCTAATAAGCATCTTCAGATTAAGATTGTATTTGGGGGTAAGCTTGCGTTCTATACGCCACACGTTAGTTCCCTTTTTTCTACATAAAATGTCAATAAGGCATGCACTTTTTATAATCAAAATCCGATAAAAAATAATTGGATTTTGGCTAGATCTAGTAGCACGCATAGTTTGTTGTCATGGTTATGCAAGGGATGACCAACTATTAATTACGTTATTTGATTAGATATACAGTTACTAACAAACAGAATTGATTGGCCTTCGTTGCGCTACCGGACTTGTTACCTGTACCATGCAATGAAATAGTTTGTTGATTGAAAACTTGTTGATTTACAATTCACCGCAGACCCTTACCTAACAGTAACAACCAGTCAGACTATGGCATAATCAGTCATGAAGGAGGGAAAGAGAATGTTTTAAACAGTTCTTTATCTTTTCAACAAGAGAATGAAAAACAGCAGGACGTTTGAAGATGAGGCAAATTAGCAACGCAATGTTTGCAAGTTGTTTTTCCCCATTTAACTTTTTGTTCGATGTCAATCTCATATGGTGAGTCAAAGACCTCGCCAGACGCTGATGTAGTACTACGTCAGGCATAATTCGCCTCGTGGACAACGACCTAAAAAGTGTAGGGCTATCTCCTCCCAAAGGCTGACGCCTTTCTTTCACTTACACACACAAACTGAGTTCCCATGTGGTCTATCGTCATTTAAATTCATGTGATGAAGCTGTAATTATGGGCTGGAGGGGAGTTTCAATATCACAAGCCTTTCAACATTTGTCATACGTAATGCATGTCGGGAAGGCGATGGGTGTCGATGACTCTGTGGTAATGACCTTGGATTCAATAAGGTGGAAAAGCTGTTTGAAGTCAAGACGTGATGGAATGGTGTAATAATGACATCAAGGAGGAGAGTAAGATAACACCTGTTTCCCTGGGTAAACTTATAATTATTCAACATGATGATACCATCTTGATACCAGACTATAGTGCAGTGACATATCAGTAGAGAAGGAGTGAATGTTATGTGCATACCTCCACCGCAGATGAGATTTTCCTATCTCTCCTCCTCTCTGTCTCCCTTCCCTCTCTCTCTCTCTCTCTCTCTCTCTCTCTAATCTATCTCTACCTCTCTTTCTCTTCTCTCTATTTCGTTCTATAATTCCCCGTCTCTCTTTCTTCATCTCTCTCTCTCTCTCTCTCTCTCTTCACTCCCTTTCTATCCCCATCCCCTTCTCTTTCTCTTTACCCCACCTCCTCTCTCTCTCTCTCTCTTTCTCTCTCTTTCTCTCTCTCTCTCTTTCTATCTCTCCCTTTCTTTAGATTTAGGGATGACGACCTTCACCTTTTGATGTTTTGAAACTAATTAAGAAGAGGAATAGAACATGTAGCAAAAAACACCTTTACTCAAAAACTATAATTATAATGGTTAAATGATTATCCCTTTTCTATGAATTAGAACTGGTGGTCACATTTTACGTCATTCGTATTCTAAAACCATATACTCCTCTTGACCTCTTCTTTTATATGTGTTTTATAATCAAGATGAGTTTAGCCACGTTACAACGTAATTCTAGTGCTAGTGCTACGTAAAGCAAAATGGACTCGTCATTTAAATTAACCATGTGCGTTTCTAAACGAAATTAGCAGCATACATCAAGCAAGGAGAATGGATATTGTTAATTTTTATGTTTACAGTACATATGCTGATGTCAGAAGTAGTGTAAATGTTATCGCAATTAATTATAATGCAACTAAACTTGTGATTTAATTATCCATCAAGATGTCTGTGATACATGCTTTGCATTCCGACAAAAGACAACTGAAGAACATTACAACTTTTGAAATGCGACACGTGCTGTGTATGTTGGATGCTCATCGCGATACTGGTATAGCACACTTACATTTTCTCAAATGACTATGACATACTTTTATATAAACGTATATTGTGTACGAGTGTAGCAGGAAAGAGAACAGGTTGTACACGTTCTTGTTGATAAAAGGCAATGTGGAAGCCACTTGGTAAAAAAATAATGCCAAGATTTTAGATATTGATCAGATGGAATATTCATCAGTCATTGTTCAACATTATTTTCAGTGCTTTCAATGTTACCCTATAGGAGAAAAGAAATCCAGAGCTTGATTGAGAGTTATTTATAAGTTAGAATCCAAATTGAATAATTCGGACGAATGAATTTGGGTGCCTCACAATCACTTTCACTGAGTTCATAATTTCATAATGTCGTGACACGAAATATTCACATGAAAATCAATCATCGAATTTTGCATTCATGTCACAGAATTGTTAATGGAAATGTCAGTTGCAGAATTTCGATAATTTCGTATGCGTGGGTATCGCTACATTGCAACTAGAAAACCATTCATCAAGTATAATAGGCAACACTATCGTGTAATGAAACATACGGGAAAGGACCGCACCAAAAAAGTTTCTCTACGCGCAGACGCACCGTTCCAGAAATCGGGGTTAATTTCTAATACCGTGAATAGAAATTTGATCGTATTATTAAGCCACAGGCAAGAACAAAATAAGACATAAAACTAAATGAAAATGCGATTACTTAAGACCTGGCAAATATAAACGAAATGGAGAAGATATTGATACTAGAAGGTGTTTTAGATTTCATGAATTAATCAACGTCGGTGACCTCAAGACGTTACATTGTCGAGATCAAGAATAATGCAACTTTGAATGATTATATTAATGTACCGGTAACACGATCGCAACTGTGTTCGAAAAAACAACTCAAGGGCAATTTCAATACCCTATTGTATCTCCCATATAAATTAGGTTCGGATTACGTAATACATTACTGCAATGTTCACACATTTCAATTCATGACGCACAGGGCTACTGAAATTGCATCAGGTTAATGTTTCGAAAGTAGTTGCTATAGCGGGTGATGTTCTTAATTTCTTTTTTAACTTAAAAAGGACATCGTCTAATACACATGACCTTTCAAAGTCCCTTCAAAGTGCATTATCTGTGCGCTAATGATTTTTGAAGTAAGGGGTGCCATTTTGCATGATGCCATTGATGTTGTACATCCTAATGCCCCATGTCAAATCGACGAGACCGACTCCAGACCGACAAGATACCGAACAAACAATTACCCGAAATGGCCTAGAATTTGGTCGATTATCCGTCGGTTCAGAATCACGTCTGTTTGCGGAGAGACTGCGGTATAACATTTCAACGAAAACTGATCAAAATGATAATATTAACCAATCCTATACTCACATTATTTTGTATTGAGATGATGTCGATTAAGAAGAGCAGCTAGCGTACATGTCCAGATTGATGTGCTTCTGCTAGAATCCAAGAGAGAGATGGGAGTAGGTTGGAGGAGGATGCTCTATATCTATCCTCCAGAGAAACCTAACAAGGTATCCTCAGCCCGATATAACCCTGCAAATTAATTAAATGTGGGTTGAAGGCAATTAGTCTATTTTTCTTCGTCATTTTTATAAAGCTTTGGTTTTAAAAGCCCCTCTAAAGTGTTGGGAGCCCCAAATTCGCCAAAAATTTGATGGCAAAATTCACTTAAATTGTATCATAATGTGAAAGAGGATTTCATTTAAGACACACTTTTGCAAAGATTCCCCCAAAAAAAAAAATGTGTTTGAAGACAAATATTAATAAATATAAATAAATTTTGTATTCTTTCGTCAATATTCGGCTTCAAACACATTTGTTTTGAAAATCCTTGCAGAAATGTGTCTTAAATGACGTCCTCTTTCACATTATGATACAATTTAAGTGACATTTTGCCATCAAAATATTTGTGGGGCTCCCAAGAGTCCCAGTACTTTAGAGGGGCTTTAAGCATAAGTCTTTCCTATTGTGACAATCAGGTCCGACTGATACAATTACGGAAGAGGGATGAGTAAAGAGAAGAAGAACAAGGGTAAAAAGATGATGAAGAAGATACCGAAAAATCACAATGAGACAGAAGAAGATGGGGGGGCAGTAGGAGTTGGAGAACGATGATGATGAAGAATGCAAAGGAAGGACGACTTCGAAAGAAATACAGAAGATAAGTAAATAAAGAAGTAGATTTTAAAAAGCGGACTGGGCGGAGAAGAAGAGAAGAGTATGAAGAAAAACAAAGTTTAGAAGAAGAATATTAAACATGATAAGAGAGAAAGAGGAAGAGAAGGATGAAGAACAAGATCGTGAAGGATCCTTGATCTGTGCGCTTTCTGATATTCTGGTTGTCATGATGATCAGGGGTGGAAGTTGGACTTCAAAATCCCTGAATAGGAGACACTTTTTGCAAGGTAGGAATGTTTCCTGTGCTCTTCATTAACTTAAGAAGATAGAGACAGAGAGACAGAGAGAAAGGGGGGGGGGTTAGATTTTCATGTACCGATGAAAAGGTACGCACAATTGTATTATTGCTTAAATCGATCAATCATTAACTTCAGTTCATCCATTATAATGAATATGGCATGACTATTTTTCTTAGTCTCCTTTTTTGTCCGCGCCCGTCTTGTCCCTATGTCCCTCTCTACGTAAATATATATATCTTGTAAATTGTAACAAGCATAAAACTAATACAACTAATTAACAACAGCAGAAACAATACTTTGGTATAAGGCATATGTCAAAGAACAGCATGACCTTTTTTCAGGCATGTACCAGTACCTAAATTATGATATCCAATGCGTCTAAGATAAATTTGGGTTGTGAAGTCAATCACAATATTGTGTGTCAGACTGAAATTGATAAACATAACATGTATGATGAATACATTATAAAAAATATGATTCAAGATTGTTCAAAAGCATACAAATGCTTTTCTATAAATAGTTTCCTGGTGAGTTATTAATTCACAAATAATCCATTTCAACCTTTGTATCTATGAGCCCTCGCAGTTTTTTTTTAATTTCGTACTTTGAGCACAGCGGCATAAACAAAGTGTGTGTGTGGGGGGTGTCGGGGAGGAGGTCGGAACTTGTCCCTACGAAAACTTGATAGGAAGTGCAAAAAAGATGGATTTCAAACCTTTTAAATTAAAAAAATGTAAGCATATCCATTTCAACCTTCGTATCAATGAGCTCTCGCATTAAAAAAATAATTCGTACTTTGAGCATTGCTCTATCAAAGAAAAGTAAGTTCGGATTTTAGTCCTTATCTTGGGTAATAACATTACCTCACTATTTAAGAGTTGACTTTAAGTAATATTTCACATGTTCCTCTGTCGAGGAACATGAAGGCCCCCTCCCAAATCCAAAACTGGGTACATTTACGTGTAATGAATGAAGAATGATTGACAAAGACATCTTCTTAGCGATCACGTGGATGGAGTGACAATTTGTCTTCAAAACATGTTTACAGGTTTATTTCCAACTATATATAGAAGCCATTAATCATCACGTTTTATTTCCGATACACCTAAATTACCTCAAAGGCATTGATTATAGCTTATTACATATATTTTTTTATTATTTGAATCGGTGTTTGAATCTTGTTCATATGTCGAATTTGATGAATTAGAAACAACCTCTAGCAGTCTGCACTATGTAGGTGGCAACAAACAGAACTTCATGACATTTACGGATAACATTCACGATTATCGTCGCTTTTCTTGTCGTAGTTTAATATAGTAATAAGTTAGACGTTGACACGGTACCAATTGACGTTAGATTACACAGAATACCCGAGGAAATGAAACTCCTAGTATCGTATACATATCTCAATTTCTCCATTTATCAACCCAGTTCTCTTACTCCCACGGCCAGAGGGAAGGTAATATTTTCCACGTAACGCACAAATTCAGTTGAGAAATTTGGAACTGATATCAACAAAATATTCAAGTAATGAATTTGTACATCACAATAATGACATAAGAATTTTAACAAAGCATGACGGTTTTAACACAAGGAAGACGGCGTTCTTCCTAAAACACATACAAGCTTGACTTGTCGAAAATAAATATCAAATATCCACTGAGACACATATCCAAATCTGTATACGGTTTCCAAAAGAGAGCAACAATATGAGTAATTTAATTTAACACTTCACCCATCAATATTCTCTCATTTTCTTACTTCAACGATAATTGCTTTATTTTCTTATAAAAGCATTACATACTTGCATTTATCTGCTGAAATATCCTATACAAATCCGCCTCATGTGATAAACTACTGAGACGTTATTGCTTTCAAGAGAAATATTGAATCCAATTGATTATTTTCCTTCAGCGCAATGGCATCTCTCTAAGTGAAAAAAAGAATACGTTGAGAATCCTGGCAAAGTTACATATAACCATGAGGCTAAAGTGAAGGTTGTTTTTAATTAATTAATTTAATATATATACAGGCAGTATCATTCGCATATACAAGGGACATTACTGAATAACAATTGCTCTCTACGTTATTAATATTTTCATCAATTTCATAAAGTTGGTCGTGTCAATGATTCTTGTTGTAATTCCCGTGATCTTGATAACTTTAAAGACACTTTTGAAAACCTATAAAGCCATTACTTCACGAGCCTTGGCAAATATGGCTTCCTTAAGTAATTTCAATCAGTCATATCGGAAATAGGAAATTGAGTTTTCTGCATGGATACCAAACCGTGTAAAAAAACCTCATGTATTTCAATTGGTAATGACTATAACTCGAACAGATCTTTCGAGGTTTTATGACAGTCACACTTAACCAAATTATTTGAGATTTTCAGCTTCGTCTCCTACATCTCAGAATGGCTTCCTGTTTAACCAAAAGCAGTCCAGTTTTCTTATTTTCTAAATTAATAAGTTTTCCCTCCTCGAGTTGACAACAACCAATCTTATTTTCCACTCCTTCATTAGTGGAAAAAAATAAAGATGTTTATGAAATGAACCAATGTGAAAGAAAATTGCAAATTTTTACCGAAAAATTGCCAATTTGTACACGAAAATAGTGATATATTCATATTTTACACGGCGTTGCCAGTTTAGCTTCCCCTCCATCTTCCGTCGAAATATCTTGACCGCTGAAACCAAAATGGTCCTCCTTTAGTATTAAATGAACAAAGACATTTAGCTTTGAACAGGTCTTTGTCTAACATTCTCTCTTTATCTATACTCTAAAATTGACCAACCCTGCATTATCATGCAATCTTTTACTTTACCTCTTGTGCACATCAAGCTGTCAAGGTTGTCTTGGTTATGTCTACTTATGTCTCTCCTGCATGTCTAAAGGACCCGCCATGGAAGTGCTCCTTGATACAAACTATTTGTTATGAGTCAACACATACCTCTCAAACTGAACCTAGCAGACATTATTGATGTTCTTTTAAAGTAACCTTTCACTTGCACTTTTCGAATGCTCCTTTTTAGTCTATGTTGCATATCCGTAGGCTTTCATGTTGTAGAAGTTTATTTCCGACGATATCTGTAACATTCATGCTGGTAAGCCTATAACATGTATATAAAAGTGTATTTCTTGCAACCAGAAGTAGTAAAACTATAGAGAACTTAATGATTTTATCGTCTAATTTGAATCATTTTAAAACGAATTGCATCATATACGAAGAGGCAATTAAACGAAAACGAGCAGCTTTACAGACGGCGAGCGAGACGATGCATGATGTAGGTGTAATACAAGCAGACAACACAATATTTTAAACATCATGTAATAAAGAAAGAGAATCAAAGAAAGGCGGAAAGAGCTATAATGAGAATGAAGAGGCGTAATAAAATACGCATAAATGTTAGCAAGAGATCAAACAAAAAAGTACTAAATGTACTAATTTGCATTCTAAGGTATTGAGTTTCCATAATTCTGTTATTCTATATTTTGGGCAAAACATATTCGAAAGTTCAAGTATAGCTAAGTGTTATAAAAAGTAGATCAGTCTATTGTTTACTGTATAATTCTAAGTTTGTTTCCAAAATAAACGAAAAAAACTCTATGGGAATAATGGTTTTTAAGAAATCCTCAAAATTCATCTATTTATTTTGAGAAATAATAGTCTTCGCCCCTGGAACTTGTTTTTCTCACTTAAGTTGTTATCTATATTTCTTTTTTTTTCCCTTCTTTTTCATCTCTAGACGCACAAACGCACGCGCACACACTCCCTCACACAGGTAACATGATTACATCATAATCATGTATTCCCATGGGCGTCATATGAGTCGAAAGGGCGCCTTCGAATAACAGAAACAATCCTCATCAATCTAAATCGCGTCTTGATTCGGCAAAGAACGACTGGAGTTCAAGGTTACATTTGCGCTTATCACGTAACATGATGACACCATAATCATGTATTCCCATTGGCGTCATAATTATGAGTCGATAATGGGCCTCTGAATAACAGAAACAATCATCATCAATCTATATCATGTCTTGAATCGACAGCGCCTGTATGGCATGTATACGGTGTCATAAGCCTGCAAAAAGAACAACTGTTGTTCTTACGAGTTTCAAGAACGAAAGACAAAATGCGCGCTGGGACAACGACCGCTCTTAACGTTTACAAAGGAGTTGGTTCTCAGTGAAGATTTGTTTTTATAATGGAAGACGTACTTGCTTTTATAAGGGATGATAAAAATGGGGGATAAAATGACGACATCCCTCATGAAGTCTGTTAGCGAGCCTCGACGTTAAAGCACCGCAAGGTACATACGTGAGCCGGCTTCATCTCATACATTCAAAACGTTGCATCAGTTTTTTTTTAAAGAGGGGAGGGATAGAAGAGGGGGCGGTTCATTATATAGGTCATCGGACTTTTGATCTGATTTCTGAATGCTCTGATCAGTATGATGTATTATTATAATGGTAAGTTCATTCACCCCGCTTCATCATACATTCAATCCAGATTACTTTCCAATATCGATAGACGACCCTACTTTTATAATAACAATACACAGTCTCTTTGGAGTCAGATATGGTTGGCAAATTCGATTGTATTGAATATAACTAGTTCATACAATGAATTAAAATAGTCAATCACAAAATTGTTTCCACTACATGATATTCATCTCTGTCATGAATGATAAAAAACAATCATTCGAAAATAGAGATATATAATTCAGTTTACTTATGATAATAAGACGAAGAGAGAAAGGAGATATGAATACCGATATGGCCCTGGAAGTAAACATCCTGCATCATCACGAGCATAAATGATGAGAAATCATTATCTATTAGGTTAACTGAGTAGGATGGAGAATAAAGAAAGTTTATTTCATATGAACAAGCATATCTTCATTACCATAATTATCTCATGCCCTTGCGCACATTAATGTGAATGGAAATAATTATCCTGCCAAGGGACACATTTAAAGATACTATGCCCCTTTTGCAGCCAACATCAAATTCCGTAGAACTTTGCAGGAATTATGAATATGTCATGTATGTCCTATTTGTGAAATTTAAACGTTAGCAGTGTCCTAATATTCAAATTATGCAAGGAAACCCGTTTACTTGCTAGACTTCACTGTCAGACACTATTGAATGACTGACTGGCTTTTTTCTTCTTTGGTAACAACATACATAATGAGATGTAAAGAGTACATGAGAATTTGTCTACATCAATAACCCACTTCTTGTAATGGTCAAAATTAAACTGATTGAATCTCTGCGCAACACAAAACGTACGACCATTCGGTACAATGGTCTGAAAATCAGACTATTACTTACTGTCTTGGTAGCACTTAAGTCGATTCGGCAACTAATAGTAGTTATTTTCCCACTTAAAGACATTTTCAAGCCCCCTGTTTTTTTAGGGAAGTTCTAAATTACATGAAGTATTATCTTCCAAATGCCTTTGAAATTTAACCTTTTCATTTTGTTGGCCTGCAAATGGGACATAGTACCTTTAAAGCTTGCAGGCCTGCCAGCCAGCAGCCCCCGACTTCGTACGCCTGTGGGTGAAGTGAGGCGAAGGTTTTGTTATGTACATGTACAGCTTCAAGATCCAAGAGAGAGATTGGCTTATCTCATTTGCACTGAAAATGCATATATTTATCAACTCGCATCGCACCATTTTTTTGTTATTGTACATTTTTATGATGGATATTCCTTATTTGTATCGAATGATATAGTAGAAAACGATCCACAATCTGCTTCCCTGAACTCAATCTAATTTAAATTGTATCTTATTTCATGATGGTTTCACATTAATATTCATATAGCATCTTCTCGTTCAGCCCTTATTACACTCTTCATAATTAAAGCGATCTATTTTTGATGATCGCGCACTCATTCTGTAGCGGAGGAAAAAAGACAAGAAAAAGAAGTAAAACGAAAAATCTGCCTGACATATTGTTTTTTTGTGTGTGCATCATGTCATATACGTGACTGGAATTCAGCATTTCAAAATGATTGCTACCCATCAAGTAGATCTCCCCAACGTCATTGGATCGGGGAGAAAATGATGAATTTATATCTAAATGATATTTTAAATGACCAGATTTGAAGCAAAAGACACAAATAAACTAGTTGCAAGGTTGGTAATAGCCAACGGCGGACTAGAGAAAGGTCATGTACTTTTATTTGCTCTCAATTATGATTTTCAGTTTTGCTAGCATGGCTAAACTGCACTTGTGGGAGGGAGAGATTTCCTCAAATAACGGAGTGGTACTCTTAACATTTATGAGCCGATGGACGGCCAGTATCAATTGTATTCACGTAAAAGTACAAAAGTGGCGCGGAATTGATATCTAAAAGTCGCACTCAAACATCTTCTCCACTGGTGTATCCAGCGACAGCGAGCGACACCACCTCCCCCTCCCTTCGCTTGAAGGATAAACAAAAAGTTACAAAAAAAAGTTGCGATGGATCTAAGGCTCAGGGGCTGTCCATGTAGAGGGAGTAGATCGTTTAGCAATTGACGTGTATCTTTAAAAAAAATATTCATTAATAGACAAAGATATTCAAAGTCAGGAAAAAGAGAAGTATATTGAAACCACTCGAATTCCAAGGACAGAAGAATTAAGTAGATAACCGTTGCTTCATAATATTATTGTACAGCCCCCTGTTCTTTTATCAGGAAAAGATAAAGTCTTTCAGGGATGATACATATATCTGGAAGGAGAGATCGAAATATATGTAGATAATAAGAGGGAGAGAGAGAGGGGGGATAAGAAGGGAAAAGAAATTGCAAAATATTAGCCTGAATTTATTCATTTCCTCTGATTGATAACCTGATCGACATCAATAGTTTTATAAGATATCAAATTTCACGAGCGGCAATGAAAAGAAAAAACAGAACTATATCAAAGATTTCTCAAATTTTTAAGGAATCAGTGAACTTTTCCCCTACCGAAGCTACCGTGATATTCTTTTTTTCCATCGGCAACGCGAACAAGGTCAAACCCTACACATATTGAACGTGAAATTGAGGATAAAGGGACTTAATGGACCTAAATCAAAATGGGTATTTTAAATACATTATGCTTTAATACAGGCTCGGCTATTCCTTTGTAATATACAAAGCGTAAGTGAGGGGCTGGCCCGCTGGTTTTAAGTACACGCATTTGCAAGAAGATGGGGATGATTGTTGCTCTCGAGCGAGCAAAGTGCTTCACTCTATTTGGTGCCGATCAGAGGAAAACAAATCCACACATATGTTTCCTCCTTCCTCCTTCCAGCCTTGATTTGATTTTTCGCGTTCATCACTGATGCAAGCCACACATATGCCTCCAAATAATCACATTATAGACCTGAATAAATCAAATAATTTAATTTATTCTTTAAAGATATAACTGATCTGATTGTTTTGAAGGGAATGCTCTCCTTCTAACCTTATTGTGCTGCCCTTGAACGTCGAAACAAATTACCAATTACTTCGCCGATGGAACGTAAATTTGGATGGATTGCCTTTAAATGAATAGGGGAAAATATTTGGCAAATACTTCTTATCATATTTTCAGAAAATGCTCAGGGAGGTAATAAGTGCTAAACAAACAAGGTGAATATCGGAAGCAGATGTAGGGTTGGTGATCCCGCAGTGAAAATATTTTGTTGCTTTTCTACATTACTTATACCAGAATTATGAGGGTATGTGTCTTTCTTTTATTTATCTCGATAAATTGAGAATCCTCTTTCATTTTATATTCATTGTCATCTTTACTATTAATCAAAATCAATCCTGCATTCATCGTCAATCTATTGCATCCATGAATATGTGTTAATAACTATTAACATAATTTTTACGAATTATACTGGACTCTTTATATAAAAAGAAAATGAATAACTGTCCTCAATTTATTTGCCATGCTGACCCTGCCCTATTTTTTTTATCCTCCTGCCGGGTAGAAAGCGGATGACCCGCTGATATTACCAATTTGTAAAGCACTATAATTTCTAAGGTCGCATCTAGAAAGATAAACCAAAAGGGATCATCGCACTTCTTTATGAAAAACCCTGGCATTAAGATCAAAAGAAATTTCCGTTAGCATTTAGTCCGCAAGTTTTTGGTAGCTCGCTAGCACCCAGGATCGTGTTTTGATGTTCTATTTCATTGATTAGGCCAATCATTCTCTCTCATCAGTCGCATGAACCAAGAAAAAAAATGAGTACTTTTACTTTCCAAGCAAGGGCTATCTGTTCGCACAACAGGCATGCCCCAACTTTCCCAAAACATCAAATGAAGCATGGATTTCCGTATGCAGTGCACAGCCCTCTTTATATATGCTCAATGAACATGTATTGCGCCTGATGATTCTTCAAAGATTGTAATTGCTTAGTGAAAACAGCCCCTAGTCGTAGGAAAGACTTGTCTGATGGCATTTCCTATATGTCCATAGAATGTAGTCACAATTCATTACTTTAGGCAGAGGGCATTTTGGGGGCATCGGGTCTTCTTCTAAAATCATTTTTTCTGAGAAAAACCATTGTTATTGCTTTATTTTAAATGAGGCATTTGGTGGGGTAATAAGTAAAATTGATTGAATTTCAACTCAGCATAACAATTAAGAAGAGAGAGAGAGGAAAATCAACAGGTAAAATAGTCGGCAAGCTGTGTAAGAAATTTAATAATTTTTGAAAAGAATGTCTCCGCTATCCGGTCTTTTAGATGATTTCGTCAGTTAGGAATAATAATTACGCATATATATTATCATCTGTCCCAGAGTTCGGCTCCAGTGGAGTGAGAGTTGAGCAATGAACCATTTTATTGAATGCCCATCGAAAAAACGGCAATGTCCCGCTTTAATACGTTCCCGTTATCCACGTTTTAAAGACTTTCAAAACCCAAGATGATCATCCGGGACCAATCGTTAAAACTTTTATTTCCGAGGAGTGTCCTAGTTGTCTGAAACTAAACCCATGAGGGAGGCCCATGTTTCGCTCTATTTCATTCAGCCTTTTGCGTAGGTCACGAATTTTCAAATAACACTGATAAATGACAGACCGTATCTAAAATGGCTTGTAAAGTAAAGACAAATAAATATATAAGCAATCAAATCAACAACAAAATACGTCAAACAAGTAGGTCGAAGGGAGGGGGTGGTAGTCAAAATGCATATTGTATACAGAGACCTATTGTAGTAATTGGCCAGAAGACAATAAGATAAATATGGCACGTCTAAAGTTCCCCTGTGTTGACAGCTTTAAGGATTTTAGATCGTATTTTCTTCCGATTTTTTGTGTGCATCAAACGGAATATGGAAAAACAAATGAACGCAGTGTGTGCAGAAATGTAGGCCCCTTCTACTCATGTGGATTTTTGTAAGGCTCTGAATAAAAACTTATTGAGACAAACCACAAAATGTAGAGAGATTGTTATGAATGGGTTAGAGTACAACCATAAGTAACGTAGGGTGTATTTCATTCCAATGTTTTTTTTTATCCTGTTATACGTAAAAGGGTCTGACTAAATACACTCACATGTTACTAAGACACATAATATGTTTTCACATTTTCAAGCTATAGTTATTTCCTGAAAAACCTAACAGATACAGGAATCGAATTCTTACACAGAGCCAATGTTATTAAATTATGCCCTATAATTGTGACGCCATACAGCACATTCTATACGATTATCGACTGATCGGTTTTTGCGCATGAGATATTGTTTCAAATATCATCGCAAGTGATACGGGATGAAAGACGGGTAACGAAGATGGTACATGTATTAGTATATGCCTGTACAGAGTTCAGCATTGATTCGACAAGAATGAAAGAAAGACAAAAAGAGAAGGCTATGTAATGGACATGTGATCGTTTTGTGAAAGAAAAGAATCAAGAATTTTTGGGAATGGTGAAACTAGAATAATGTGTGCAATGTTATGGAGTTTCGAATCATCATATTGATGACGAATTGACACAGTCTTGCTATAATTCACACAAATATTAAAAGCATCGCACGCACTTATATTGGGTACCAGGGGCGGCGATTTCTTTTCATGACCGGGGGACGAAATGCGAGGGACAAGGGAGCAGTGGCGTAATGAACAAAAACGTTTATTGGGGGCAGAAAAAAATCCGCATCACCACCACTCTTATATGTTACATGCAGGCCCCGCGCAACGTTTTTCAAAGTGGGGAGGGGGGCTAAAGTATTTAAAATTGACGTGGGGTCCAGGGGCAGAGCCCCATGAAGCTCAGGGGTTATAGGCATTTAATTACGGTGAGATGAGCATATCATGCTACCTTATTTGTGACACTGGCACTCAGGTCACTAATTGGATCGGGGTCCAGGGTGCGGAGCCCCCAGAAGCTCAAGGGTTTTAGGCATTAAATGACGGTCAGATGAGCATCCAGGGGCCCGCCTTAGGGCCCTGGTGGGGTCTAGGGGGCGGAGCCCCCGGAAGGTCAGGGGTTTTAGGCATTTAATTACGATCAGATGAGCAACCAGGGGTCCGCCTTAGGGCCCTTGGTGGGGTCGAGGGGACAGAGCCCCCGGAAGCTCAGGGAAAAATCATGCCATTTCAGCAACATTTGTAGATCACTGGTATCGAATTAGAAATAAACCACGTTTGAGTTTTATTTTGGGGGAACTGACCTCAAGCCCCCCTCCCCATCAGTACGCAAATGCGAGGAAGCATATAGTGAACGAGTGGGGTTAAGGTGACGGAAGTGACTACCCCCTCACAGGTTATTGAAGTTTTGTTATATTAAAAAAATACAAACCTTAGCAGAACTAGACTATAGTATAAAAACAAGCAATATACTTTTTCACACTTCACTTCTCTACAATATTTATTTAGACATTTTGAAGGAAATTAAGCTTGGGAGCATAGCTCCCGAGCGAGAAAATTTTTGCATTTGTAGTTGTCTAAAAACTGCACTCTTGGGCCCTCCAGAGCCTAAATGTGTGTTGCAGCCTTTAGTCAGTATTTGCTATACCTTTTTTTTTGCACTTTTTCAAATTTTCAGGGGGGGGGACGATCCCCCTACAAAAATTGAGGGGGGACGTGTCCCCCCCCCCGTCCCCCGGGATCGCCGCCCCTGTTGGGTACAGTACTCTACATTTGCATTTGACCACAAATCAATAAACCGTAATTTCATCTTGCAGCAATTTAAAAACGTAAACTTTGTACCACATAGTTAAAATCCAAAACTATGCCATAATGAAGTATGTTTTCTCGATATTCCTTACTGTATCCTATTTTGATATATTTCTACACACAAACACACATAAGCACACACACCCGCACAGACTATCTCTTTCTCTCTGTATCTATCTATCTATCTATCTATCCGTATATCTACCTATTAATCTGCCTCTCACTTCTTCCTTCCTTTGTCGTACTTTTCCAGGAGTATGTACTTGTTTTTTTTAAAGATTGTTGAATGCCTACTGTGTTTTACTTCACCAAACCATCGATATTTCTTTTAATTTTTATGTGTAAGAAAAAGAACAAATTCTCGTATTTGAGATAAAAGTAACCTTTTGTTCTTGTTATTTTTGTTTGGAAACTTATGTGATGATCAAAATATTCGATATGGATTGAAATATCTAAAATTTCGATATACAAAATATAGTGGCTCAAAGCGAGCAATAAGACCTGTTTACTTCATGTTTTTCCTCTCTGCAAATAAGGTTATCAAATAAAATTATAGGCCTAAATACAATATATTGTATATTTGGAAATATGCATAGAGAAACCGATTGATGGATCTTGTCAAATATCAAATATCCCGGAGGCTTATCAAAATGAAGTCTCGATTTGTAAATCTCTGATTATTCATGGGATCTTGATAGAGTGAGCCTGTGTCAGGAGTGTTACATGACATTTTCACTCTTCTTAGCCTCGTTCCTCAATGGAAACCTCTTCACAAAATCTTCTCTTGTTGAGGTTTATTTCTGTGATAAGTGGGTTTTCTGTAACCCCCTTTTCTCCCAAGCGGAACGTCACAAGGGTATAACGAAGATACTATTTTCGTTTAATCGAATGACAACTCTTGGCCAACGCTTGTCTCTGTTTTCATCATGAAGTAAGTTAGAGGATCCTTAACCTATTTACAATTTTAAAGCATAAAACGAAGTGTCAGGGAACACTTTAAAACAAAAATATTGTTTCAGATATCTCGTTTATGAAACCGTAAAGTAAAATAAAGCAAAACATGATAGTAATGATGAATAACAGAGCATAAACATCTCTTCATTTTGAATATTAAGATTTCTAAAAAAAAGGTTTTGTCAGACTATATTGTGTTAAGATTAGCATGAGTTACAGAAAGTGACAAATACAAAGGTTTGTTTTTGTGTCACCGGGAGGTTTTATGAATTAATTTCTCACTTCGTATATTAGGCTTATTTCCTCAATCCATATACACAATTGATAGCCATGGTAGCCGTTAATTATAAAATAGATTTCAAAAAATATTCGGGATGAATAATAAAGAATATTGGGAGCGCAAGAACACCTCAGTTTCAAGAAATGCTATCCTATAACTGAGTTATAGAGAATAAGCAATGCCAAACGATAAAGTTTTATATCTTTAAATCCAATTTGCTTCATCTTTCTTTTTGCCTTATGTGTCATCACATCTTTCCGATCCCCTAAAGAAAAACGTTTGAGATGCATCTACATAATTATATAAGAAGAATCTTATCATGATTGATTAAGTTGATTTCTGAAAATTTAACAAAAAAGAAATCGCCCACATCGAAACATGATAACACAGAGATATGATGAGAGAGATAGACAAAGAGAGAGATAGAGAGAGGGGGAGGGGAGAAAGTGAGAGAGAGAAAGGGAGAGAGAAAGAGAGAGAGAGGGGGAGGGGAGAAAGGGAAAGAGAAAGGGAGAGAGAAAAAGAGAGAGAGAAGAGAGTTCGCTTGAATAAATCGTGTATTGACAATCAATCGATCGTACGTGCTAAGCTTAAATTATTTCTACACTTGATGAATGAAATCTGATGGACACCCTTTTCCTATCTTGCCGTCATCCAGCGTCATCATAATATTTGATTTCGACGTATCAGAGGATATCTTGTGTACCCGGGGCATATTGTTGCGCCGTTAATTTAAAATGATTGATTGAAACGCAGTGGCGTAGCCAGCATACTCTGGAGTCGACACACGCCCTCCTCCTCCTCGTTTGAATGCCCCCAAATAAAATAGTCACAATGTGCAGTGGTTGTAGGACACTCGATCCGATAACAATCGCTACGCGGTCAATCATCTACGCTAACTTAATTCGGCTGGTCTACACCGCGAGGGATTGCCTATACCCCCCGGTTTATCAATTTTTGGGCACGCCGCTAAACATGAGGGATTTAAAACTCAGATGCGATACACGAACTTATTGACGCTGTCTCAATCAACAGCACTACCGGCGAATGAATCAATCTGTCGTTTTTATATACATATCCACCGCTTTATTAGAATTTTGTTTGCTTGGGAGAAAATATTGCCTATTTCTCGAAAATCAAAATGTGAGATAGAGGAGGTACATTAGAGAAAGACAATCGCCAATCAGCCCGACTATATTTAGAATGATTTTTTGGACGGATTTTTACACTATAAATTGTATGAAACATCCCGTACATCTTGCAATTGTAGCCTCTCAGTGTATTTTTTGTTATGTTTGACATCTCGAAAGAACGATATTCAAATTATTTACGGAGGAGCTACCTTGTTCAAAATTAACTGAAAGGAAATCAAACCAAAAAACGTGCAGCATCGTTGTCTTTAGGCTTGCTCAGATATGATGCAGTAATTCTTTCATTTCTTTGTGTAAAATTAATGGCAACTAGCCTGCACTTAACAAAGGACTTGCGCCTATTCACTCAGCTCTGTGTTGTAAGATTTACGTCATCATTTTTAAAAAGCTTTTGCACTACATTGCTTCTGTGACATTCTTCCACATGTAGAATGTAGATACATAAAGAACGAGAAAGCCCATATACCCACTCGTTGTTTTTTTGTATTGTTCTTTGAATCCTCATTGGCGTGAATATCATAGTAGCAATGTCAGATGAAACGTATTGCTCTTTGAATACCCTTATATTGAAGCCAAATATGACTAGAAATACTTTTAAAATTTGCATAAATGTTCATTATTACATTTCAAATCAACTCTTCTAATAGAAAAGTTCGAGACCATTCCAATGAACGACATAACGTATATGTGTTTACAGTTTGCGTTTTTTTGCATCAAATCCATAGGTTGCCTAATAACCTAAATATTTAGATTATATGTGGGTTATTGAGTAGCTGCATACAATTTAGCCTAAACAAATATTTTAGTTTGAGCAATGATACAAACGTCAAAAGTTTTAACTTTAATATTTAATATAAAAACAGATTTTATGGCAGTTTTTGGTCCGTGGATCAGCATAGCGGCTACACAAAATATGACAACATCAGACAATGTCTTTCAATGTTTCTCTCTCTGAAAGAAGCATTAATCTTCGAGGGAAGATAAGCGAAGTGAATTCGTTATGTTTCTTTATTGGGTAACTCTTGTTGCAAGCATTCAACGCAGTCGCGTATAGGCCTTTAGTGCGATTGCCTCAATGATTTCCAAGCGTGCAAGCGAAATGCACAAGCTGGCGACCATCATTCTAAATTCTTACTTGTGATTAGAATTTCAGTTCAAGGCGACGAAAGCAATTATTGATTAAACGACAAACCCAGATAGATACCATCACATTCAGGAAGTGTCTACATTTTTCAGTGGAATTCAATGTCATCAGCTAAAATGCCCCGAGCTATTTTGCTTTATGAACGTAAGAACTTCCACTTTCGAAAATGTGGAGAGTAAACATTTCTTTAAGTCGAGTGCCTAATCAGGTTAAGTCAATAGAAACGTCGTTTAGAGGAAGCAAGTCCAGCATGTTTCTATGTAAAACAATCTCTTGGAGATAATGACGTTATTTTAGTTGAACACGTAGTTTGAAGTGTACATGACAACAAGATTTTCAAGGGAGGGGCTGGGAATTGAACGGGTGACGAAATTAGAAACGCAATATGGAATTAGGGCAACAGGCTATCAAGTAAATCTCATCAATATGGTTCGGTTAGTTTTAAACAAGGGTTGGACTTTTTGAAACACTTTCGCTGCCTCGTCTTTGCAAAAGTGTATCCTGCAGGGAGGTACTTGGATTTGAATAGGTATCCTGATTATACACATTGATCTATTATAAGACGGTTAGAGGATGGAGAAAGGGAGCAAGAGACTTGGAAACAAACATTATTCGCCCTCATTTTAGAATTCCCTAGTGATCTTATCTTCTCGTGCTTAAGTTGTTAAGATCCGATCACGCAATCTCAGTCCCAGGTCAAGTTCCTTCCTTCAAAATATTTTCCTAGGTGATTTACCCCATTATACAAGAATAACATCCGCAACGAGAAATCTAACTTCCGGTTGACGTAAAATGATAGTGAGCTATCTCACAACCATTTCAGACAGAAATGATAAATAAATGAATATTACCTGCAGATGATTGGTTTGTAGAGTCTGTTAAGTGAATATTAAAGCGATGTGTTTGCCAGAAGATCTACCTTTATCATGTTCGGAGATATCCGTATCTAAGGAAATAAGCATAAATGGAAAATATACATGTCTGAATAAGTTTTAAATGTCAGCTTTATAAAAAAAATATCCTTTTATAACCAAATTTATACTTACAAATAATGATTTGTTAGCTATTTAAAACTAATAGAAGGACTTTCAGTTTAATATCGGTATAGCAAAATCCACACATCGCATTCAGCTATAATTATCTTGGACGTATAAATAGGTGATCCCGCATTTACTACAGCGATGACAAATGCTGTGGGCTTTATATCGGCAAAGATGTAGGATTAGGGTTAGGGTTGCGATTGAGTGTAAGGTTAGGTTGACAGTTAGGAATATGGTTGTTCATAGTGTAGGGTCCATACAGGGTTGAAATTAAGAATTCCGTTATTGACGCGGAATAATTGTTGAATTTGCAAATGTTGTACAACCTATACTGTGATAGGTTTGAGCCGCTTTTTAATTGTCCCCTCCCCTTTCCCGTTGAAGGGCAGATAAAAGTCTTGCCTTCAATTACAGTGCTAATGAATTCATAATCACTTTAGAACCGCAGTTTCTGTATATCATTTCCACGCTATTCCATTTGCAACCATGTAAAGATAAAAACTAGAGACGATATACATTTAAAACCATATTTGGCCGTTTGGAACGATGCCAACTGTTATGGTGATAGAAATACAATCTACGTCTTTAGTAGAAAAATCGTTTAACCTGCAGACATATTTGCCTTTTAGTCCACAATCCCTGAATAATTAGGTCATACCCATTCTGCCTGGTTTCCATGAGGTGTGAGTTTCATATTACTATCCCAATTCATCAAAAGTAGTCTGGAAGGCTGGTGTATGTGGCTCTCAGATTAATGGAATAAAGTAATCCCAAATGAGAGTCAAAATTAATTGCACGGAAACATCCAAAGAAAAGTTAATCTATTTGTTAAAGTTCTCAGCTCGACTAACGCGAGATGCTAAATGAATGTATCCCTATTAGGCTATTGCGGTGGATATGTTCCCATGACTGAAATGGGGAAAATGATATCTGTAAACATGAAGTCGAATGAATGTCGAAAACATTACCATGGAATTTTTGAAAAACCCCACTATGGCTGTTGATCTAAGATATAAACCATCTTTGATAACGCCATGGTAAAACTGTTTAAACTCCCCATGTCGTCTGTTTGTCTACATACATTACCAAACATAATATTTGAATAAAACCATGCGTTGCCATAGTAATACGTCGCAGGTGACTAGCATTAGGCCAAAAAAAAAAAATCATTTGGTTGTCCTCGACCGCCCGCTCGTCATTTTCGGCCCGCTCGTATTTTTTTTTTTTTTGAAATATTTTTTTTTTTGGAGCAATTTTTAAAGTTTTTTAAAGCAATTTTTAACCATTTTATGCATGTTGCAAGGATCGAAATGTATCCCGTCGCCAATTTGGTCTTTCAGTACGCAATTCTGTTTTTATATTATAATATAGAGGGATTTTCGGCCAGATGGCAATTTTGGGCAGGTCCGTTGTATACGCAGCTGAAATCACTTTAAAATACAAAGCATAATAGCATATCACATAATCACACACATACAATACATTTCAGAGTCACGGGAGATCGACATTTGCAATGGAAAATGCATCCTTAAATATCACATTTTAGCAATGTAATCGGCGGTCCTGCTACCTGAATCTGAAAAATCAAATATCTTACGCGTGTCTGTAAGGAAGATGGGTACCAAAACCTGAGCTGTATTTCAAGTATTTTCAGATTTAGATCGCGATTTTTCATGTACAGCATACTCAAAGTGTCTCACAGCACGTATTCAATCACTGCAGTCGGATAGCGCGCACACACGATCACTGCATGCAGGGGTAATTTTCGGCGCCGCCAGCTCTGGCGTGGGATACACGCTCCGGCTCGCGGCCGCACGCGCTATAGATCAGCGGGTGAATGAACGACGCGCGTGCGCTCCCCATTGACTTTGTACATGCGGCCGAAAACTGCCTCGCTAGTATAGCCAAAAACTACCTCCGAAACAGTGAGAATGAAATTGAATATTGCCATGGCAATTCATGACTTTTTTCTGGGATTCTTTTTGTGTTTAAATAATAATAATATTGGCCTCATGATATGAACAAAAAATGAAAATAAATAGGAAGTAAAGAGTCCAAATGAAGAGGGGAAAAATGAAATGGAAAAAAAAAAAAAAAAAAAATCCGCCCACCCGCCCCTACTTCAGAAAAGCAATCGAGGACAACCAAATGATTTTTTTTTTTTGGCCTTATGGGCAGGTGCAAACATGATCAGCAACGTGTCATTTTTTAAAAGAATTATGCAGAGGATCTTTACTTATTCACGTCGGAATCATATAAAAAGTAAATGATAGGCGTCTTGATGGAAAGTTGACGAGCGTAATAATGTTTGCCATGTAAACATTGTCCAGCTGCGGCGCTAATATCAATAACAGTAGAGCTCTTAAATGGTCTACTTTCATGTCTCTCACTGAATGTGAATGGGACAAATTTTAAGATTCGATAAAAAAATGTCCCTTTCTAACATGCGATCAAAATGTCAGTTTTAATAAATGACGCTGAATGTACCCTCATAGGTTGATTTGAAAGTGTAAACGATGGGGAACGTTGTGTAATTTGCAAAACTCACAAAACTAGGCTAATGGTTTTATACTTTACTAATTAATCCTTCACCGCTCTCGTTCAACTTTAGCTTTTACCACACTTCTCGTGCTCAATAGCTATATACATGTACACTTTATTTACTTGTAGTATTAAATTTTGGATTAATCGTGAAAGGGAGATTTATTCCACTTAAATATTAACCGGATATAATTGATTTGTCGGAGGTATGGGCTGCAGCTGCAGGTCAACACTCCATCTATCCTGTCTTTTGTGTGTGAGATTGGACGTTTGTCATAAAGAAATGGCTGGTGTCCAATTCCATCAAACCAAAATGCTCCAAAATCGATTTGAATTACGTATTGATGACAGACCATTTAGTACATTATAAAACGTTGTTAAAGTGGACTCTTTATGGTCATTTTGCGGAATACGTTACTTTGCACACTTCAGAATAATGACAAATCCCCAAAACTTTCGATATCAACTAACTTGCAGCTGTCTTTATACATGGCACGTTATGGATAAGGTTACAATGCAAGAACAAATATAAATCTCACAGTACGATACCTTCAAATTCTTGTTACCAACTTGCCTCAATCAATTCTGTACAATCTATACTCGTGAAATAGCTAAAGCCGAGAGCAACGAGGGATTTTTATCAACGAGAAAATATAAAGGCGTAATGCCAAAGTGATAGATATACCCATGGGTATACCCCTCGGGACAGAAATTATAGATTTATATCTTATGTGGTCATACCCAGGGTTAGCTATGGTAGATGCACACTTAATGTAGATATACCTAGAGGTATCTATGATAGATTCATATCTTATATGTAGACATACCTAGGGGTATCTATGATAGATTCATATCTTGTGTGGATATACCTAAGGGTGTCTATGATAGATTCACATCTTTTGTGGACATACTTTAGGGTGTCGATGATAGATTCACATCTTATGTGGACATACCTTAGGGTGTCTATGATAGATTCACATCTTATGTAGATATACCTTAGGGTGTCTCTGATAGATTCACATATTTTGTGGACATACCTTAGGGTGTCTATGATAGATTCACATCTTATGTGGACATACCTTAGGGTGTCTCTGATAGATTCACATCTTATGTGGACATACCTTAGGGTGTCTCTGATAGATTCACATCTTATGTGGACATACCTTAGGGTGTCTATGATAGATTCACATCTTATGTAGATATACCTTAGGGTGTCTCTGATAGATTCACATATTTTGTGGACATACCTTAGGGTGTCTATGATAGATTCACATCTTATGTGGACATACCTTAGGGTGTCTCTGATAGATTCACATCTTATGTGGACATACCTTAGGGTGTCTATGATAGATTCACATGTAATGTAGATATACCTTAGGGTGTCTATGATAGATTCACATCTTATGTAGATATACCTTAGGGTGTCTCTGATAGATTCACATGTAATGTTGATATACCTTAGGGTGTCTCTGATAGATTCACATATTTTGTGGACATACCTTAGGGTGTCTCTGATAGATTCACATATTTTGTGGACATACCTTAGGGTGTCTCTGATAGATTCACATATTTTGTGGACATACCTTAGGGTGTCTCTGATAGATTCACATGTAATGTTGATATACCTTAGGGTGTCTCTGATAGATTCACATATTTTGTGGACATACCTTAGGGTGTCTCTGATAGATTCACATCTTATGTAGATATACCTTAGGGTGTCTATGATAGATTCACATCTTATGTGGACATACCTTAGGGTGTCTATGATAGATTCACATCTTATGTAGATATACCTTAGGGTGTCTCTGATAGATTCACATCTTATGTGGACATACCTTAGGGTGTCTCTGATAGATTCACATCTTATGTGGACATACCTTAGGGTGTCTATGATAGATTCACATCTTATGTAGATATACCTTAGGGTGTCTCTGATAGATTCACATGTAATGTTGATATACCTTAGGGTGTCTCTGATAGATTCACATATTTTGTGGACATACCTTAGGGTGTCTCTGATAGATTCACATATTTTGTGGACATACCTTAGGGTGTCTCTGATAGATTCACATATTTTGTGGACATACCTTAGGGTGTCTCTGATAGATTCACATGTAATGTTGATATACCTTAGGGTGTCTCTGATAGATTCACATATTTTGTGGACATACCTTAGGGTGTCTATGATAGATTCACATCTTATGTAGATATACCTTAGGGTGTCTCTGATAGATTCACATATTTTGTGGACATACCTTAGGGTGTCTATGATAGATTCACATCTTATGTGGACATACCTTAGGGTGTCTATGATAGATTCACATGTAATGTAGATATACCTTAGGGTGTCTATGATAGATTCACATGTAATGTTGATATACCTCGGGATAGAACTGATAAATTCATATCTCATGTGGACATACCTTAGGGTGTCTCTGATAGATTCACATCTTATGTAGATATACCTAGGGTTGTCTATAATAGATTCACATCTTATGTGGACATACCTTAGGGTGTTTATGATAGATTCACATCTTATGTAGATATACCTTAGGGTGTCTATGAACGATACCATCTTATGTGGACATACCTTAGGGTGTCTATGATAGATTCACATCTTATGTAGGTATGCCTAGGGGTTTCTATGATATATTCACATCTTATGTGGACATACCTTAGGGTGTCTATAATAGATTCACATCTGATGTAGATATACCTAGGGTGTTTATGATAGATTCACATCTTATGTAGATATACCTTAGGGTGTCTATGAAAGATACCATCTTATGTGGACATACCCGTTAGGGTGTCTATGATAGATTCACATCTTATGTAGATATGCCTAGGGGTTTCTATGATAGATTCACATCTTATGTTGATATACCTAGGGTTGTCTATGATATATTCACATCTTATGTTGATATACCTTAGGGTGTCTATGAAAGATTCACATCTTATGTGGACATACCTTAGGGTGTCTATGATAGATTCACATCTTATGTTGATATACCTAGGGGTGTCTATGAAAGATTCACATCTTATGTGGACATACCTAAGGGTGTCTATGATAGATTCACATGTAATGTTGATATACCTCGGGATAGAACTGATAGATTCATATCTCATGTGACCATACATAGGGGTTTCTATAACAGGTTTACATCTTATGTTCATATACCTATGGGTATCTACATGTATGACAGATTCAAAATTAATCTTATGTGGACATACATTGGGTATTTGTTGGAAGGCGGGACCAGATATAACATAAGGAAATTTGGAACCTTATTATCATTCACTATTGGAATATCTTCTTTTTTTATTTTTATTATTCACATGCAAGAAACACTGTGAAAAACTCGAATTTCACCCCCCCCCAAAAAAAAAAAACCGTTCATTATCGGGGCACATTAAGCCTCCGTGTATAGCTTTCCCTGGTTAAATCGTTAGAGAATGTATATAGGCCTACATGTACTTGGCATGTTTAGTGAAAATTATATTCAGGACGATCAATTGTAGTTTTCCTAGGTTAACTAGGTGGCATGATAGTAGAATCCCTCATGGCGCAACCCACATCCACCCAGGACCAGTATTAACTATTAAGATACCATGTAACAACAACATACGTACAGTAGAGATCGCGGGCAAGTACCCATGCGCCCGCGGGTTTTTACAGAAAACCAGCATTTCGCCCGTGCAAATTGATTTTACCGCGTGCAAATGCCCGCGGGCGCCGATGGGTACTTGCCCGCGATCTCTACTGTACATACAAGAATAAGATTCGACAGTCAAAGACTTTTTAATGGGTATTTAACGCACTGGATGATGTATATCTTACTCAAACCATAGGAAAGGTCGTACCCGTGTTAAACACATTACAATGATGATGCATGTTGGCAGGTGTTATATACATGTAAACCACTAGCTCTCGTGTATTCCCAAGACAATATCTTAGGACCACGGGAAAATGAAATTCATTGCAGGTTACAATGGGCGAATATAATCAAACTTAGAATTCTTGCATAAATTTAATAGGAGATAAATACATTTCGTTGTAAGAGAAGAAATATGTAGAGACATCAGGGATCTGAATAGGTGTAGGTCTAGAGATGTCGTGGTCTAGTGGATACGTCGTTGAACTGTAGATCACAGGGTTCGCGGTTCGAGTCCCACAAGACATTAATCTACATTTGCCACTCCCCACCCATTATTGTTATTGATTAGATTAGATTGGTTGACTGTTTTCATGTGACTGATGAGTGCAAATTTCTTTTTAAACGGGCTTGAACAAAAGTATGGTAGTTCTGTGTGTTAGAAGGAAAATGCAATAACCTTCCACCCTCATAAATTGTACATGTATCCATGAGTTTGTCAGTCGCATTTATGTTACATCGTTCCAATCTCTTTTTCATTTATATGATTTAATAGGGGAATGGATACTTTATGACTTTATTTTTTAATTTAGTTCTCATTTAATTCCAGTTGAACGACTTTCAGCTCATCGCTGTTGAAGAGAAAACCCTGAAAAATTGATACCGATTGGATGCTATTCAAATAGAATGAGAATCAGCCATTCATTCCATATATTCTGTGTGTGCTGAAATAAAATTAATTGCGACGGCAGACTGATCAAATACCAGTCAGACAAATTGAGAGGACCTTCTCTCCTTCTTGCGTTTTAGAAACGCAGTAATGACTGAATGATTAATACATTTTGATGTTTTGCTCAGTATTTCATTTCATTTTTAAAGGAAGATAGAAAGTCAAATGTGTATTTCGAAAGTTTTATGATTTAAAAATATTGTTGAAAATAAACAAGCTGCGATACTATTTGTTTCCTATTTGTTTTTTAATTACTTAAAATTCTAAATACTGTATGTTTTCTAATATAAAAAAGCATCCATATATATTTCAAGAGAGTATACAAAATGTGAAGGACGCCAAGTTTCTTTAATAGCCCACACATCGTCTATTCATTGTCAACTTCGGTAATGATATATTAGATTTTATCGATAAATATTCTAGATATTGTTTGGTCTCAGGAGTGGGATTAACTGATAGATTGTCTAATGGAAGCTGAAAATAACTTCAAAACAATTGGGTACTGGTGCAAAAAGAAACAGTAAATGAAACTGAGGAAAGCAAGGACGTAGAATTGTGAGAAGCCCACAAAAGAAAAAAGAAATTAAAAGCAAAATAAAATGACGTGCATCAAATTTCAATGTCTTTTAACACAAGCATTGAGTATGCTTAAGGGTTCTTGTTGCCACCCAGCTACTCGTTTTTTTTAATCACTTTCCATTCCTTTACTAACAAGGTTGGTTTATATTTCTCTGCCCCAGGTTATTTCTATTTGTCCATATTGTTTTGAGGCTGTTTATTGGATAAAGTCTAAACAGGACTCGAGGGTTTAGCGCCATAGTGTGCTAGACGCCATCCAGTCTCGTTCCGAATCTTGTCTCATTTATCTCCTTGGAAAAAACAGTGGTCAGACCATACACTATTATACCAAAACATATGGATGGATTTAGGCCAGGCCATATAATGAAACGAAACGTGTATGAACATTCTTCATAAGTTAATGCGTGTTTGAAGCACAATACCGCTAATAATTGGCAAAACGAACATCCAATTTGGAGATTGGTTTTTTTATGCGAAACATGTGTGGGGCTGTGTGTTGGTATGTGCTTCATTAATCTCCAGTGGCTAAACTATGTCAACTTACGAGTGATGTTTGATCAACACAGGAAGCTGATGAGGAAAACTGCTTCAACAATTAGGTCATTGCTATATTGTCATGCGATGCAACGAGTGTTTCAATCACTTTATGCCGCATTAGAAAAACAAACATTGTTTCATGCACAAGCTCGGCAAAATTAACTCTACCTAAATCATGTTTTAATCGCGGGAGAAGTTTCATCTCAACTATATTAAAACAGAGACGACAAAAATTAGATTATGCAAAGGTTAATATAGTGATCATATTTCAGCAAGCCAATTTGTGTTCCACTTATCATTAAAACGCATCAATTTGGATGTAATCCCATTAATTTCGGATTTCAGGCTAACGTCGGCATTTCATTTCATTTTTTTTTTTATTTCGGCATAAACATAAAATAAAATAATTAACTTGAACCGTTTTATAAAATCATTATCACAACAACTTGACTTCACGGAGTATTATTACGGCATGAAAATATTGTTCTCGTTATACATATTTGATCTCATATCTTACACATTATTCTCTTTCTTTTGCATTAGAGTTGGCAAACAGCGTAAGACAAAGATGCAAGTAACATGCACGTGAGATGCATGTAGTACTTATAGACAGATACAGTTCTCAGCCAATAATGTGCCCATTATGCAATGTACCGCTGGAGGATAATCATAAAATCCAAGGGCAATTACGATGAATTATATATTAAAAGCAATTTTAATTCACGAACAAAATTAGGGAATTTGATCTCATATGCGCTTCAATTACCAAATTATATGATACTTCTATTAATCAACCAGTTTTCCCCTTCTGAAATGTCATCGCATGCTTTCTATTACGACGTATGATTAGAATAGCCATCGCAAAGAATTATGATCGTAAAAACAGATACACACTTCATTGAGAATTCGTTACGGTATGCCTGGGCTGATCTTCATAGATAGGGGGATCCTTCTCCTTATGAGACAACATGTCTGTTCAGAACTAGAAGGGCGTCACTCTGTAAAAATTCAATTCAATTCAATAATGGTATATACACTATTAAGTACAATACATCGCAATCACAGGCTTAATTAAGCATATTTACTTTGTCTTGAATGACATCACATATACAAAACACGAATAACATTGAAATTTACATTACAGTTACAAAATATTGTTGTTTTAACAGTTTCAAATACATGAGTATTATTGGCATTAAAATCTAAATACATGTGAAGTAAAATGTTGTTTGATAAGACTAGGAAAGGATTGTGCATACACACACAAATGTGTAAGTGACGCCCTACTTGATCTCTTGTTTTCATCAGACGGAAAAGTAAGCGTCGGTTGCTAGTTTTTGCCAACTACGCTACGAACAAGTTTCCCATATTGAAGGTAATGCAAAGTTTTTGGAAATTTTTAAAATTGGATGGATAGTAATTCTTTAAAATGTTGATATATTTGGATGCCCATGTGGATGTATCATAAGCACTAGAAAAGTCATTTCCTAAAACACTTCTGCTTTCGAGAAAATTGAATAATCAAAATTTACCGGTGCTCCCGGTAAATTTCAAATATTTCAAATAGCGCCTAAGGTCATTCCATGGTAGCTGCGACCATGAAAATATCAGAATATGCAGTTCTGGGCCCCGTCTTACAAAGAGTTGCGATTGATCCAAATCAATCGCAAGTTTGCAGTCTCCTATCTCTTATGTACATAGTTGCGATCAATATCAATCGCAAATTAGTTGCGATTGATACCATCTTTTTGTAAGACGGGGCCCTGATATATAATTTCCAAACGGAAATAGCAAATCGGTCGATTGTAGTCAAGAAACATTGTTTTAAAGTTAAAGTAATATCAGTCTTGAGAGGCAGCTATACAACATAAAGAGTTTATTATTTACAATTTCATCACTTTAGACTCGATTTCAACCGCCACAACGATCATTGAATATTGTAAAATCACATATGCTTCCATTATGTTCATTTGAACCAAAATTCATGACCCCATACCAAAACTTTGTATTACCTTTAAGGTGGACTACCGCACTTTCAAATATTTTGCCACCCCGCCTCCCATTTTGAGAACCCGGAACACCTCAAGGTATATGTTATGTAATTTCTGTCATGTCAAGTCAAAGTATTCAGGTTTACAAGTATTTGTTTCTGTACGCTCGCCTTTTAACAATAATTTACACTGATTACAATTGCATATGGTGAAGCATAACTAGCTTACCGTCCACCGATTGAGGAGTGGCCCACGGGTATGCTGTTCTACGCGCTCACTAACCCGATCATACAGCATGATGTCATACATGATGTAAAACTCTAACTATCTAGCTTCAGAAATCATATCATCATTCCTCTGATTTCACTTTTTCTAATGAAACTGTCTTGTCCTGAGACTGGAGTATGATGAACTTTTCTCAAGATGGCATAAAAGAAATAGTCTGCGTATCCCAGCAGGTGGAGAGGGGTTATAATGCAATTGCAGGGGATTAATGGGGGAAAAAAAAGATTTTCCATTTTCACTGCGATTCCAGCCACTTTATTGACAAAATAGGAAAAAATGACTTCTCAAAATTCAATTAGTTGATAGAAGACATTCATCTAAGTAAGTCAATAACTGATTTAGTAATTGTCTGATTATCATCAGCGATGTTGTAAACCATTGAACTACATAGAGTGACAAAGACCATGAAGATCGATGGTTAGTTGAGTTTAAATTATGTTAGGACAACCGCGAGAGTTAGCATGTATCAACGAAGAAATGTCCTCTTGAAACTGTAATCAACAGATTGCTTCACTCTCAAAGGAAATGGCTTTTCACTTCACCTTAAACCGAAGTGCTATCCATAAAAGCAAATCCCGGAAAGGAAAAGTGTCTTTTTGGACAGCAAACCTCTTTTAAAGCAAGGCAATCAATGAAAATATACCATACATCAGACAAAACACACATCTTTTACCCATAAAGGTATGGGTGAAGACCCGAGGATAAGTAGTCCTACAAGGTCTCTAAACATGATAAAAGCCGGCGACATTTATTTCCAAGATGTTATAGCATCATTCTGTAATAACACAGGAGGAGGAGGAGGAGGAGGAGGAGGGAGGAGAGAGAGAGAGAAAGAGAGAGAGAGAGAGAGAGAGAGAAAGAGAGAGAAAGAGAGACAGAAAGGGAGGGGGCAGACCGAGAAAACCAAACAGCGACAAGTTTGATTATTTACGTCTGGGGACCGACCTTTAAACGTCACCATCCGAAAGACGTGACTCGAACCTGGCTGAATCAGTTTGTTGGCTGGATTACAGGCGCACGCCACAACGCCTAGTTGTGGGTGGGTAGGTTTGCGCGTATGCTTTTGTACGTGTGTGGGTGTTTGCGTGAATGAAAGAATAAGAGAGGGTGTGAGAGAGAAAGAGAATATGTATATATACATGTATATATATATATGAGACAGAAATTAAGGTAAATGGAGAGAAAGAAAGAGAGAGAGTGTGTGTGTGTGGGGGGACCAACAAGTATGATGAATATCAATAACCTCCTTTGCAGTTCTCGTTATGAAAATTGAATTGGTTAACCTCGTAACTTTAACCTTCTTCAGAAATAAACCAAGTATCATTTATCTTCGTATTACAACAATATCGTATTTGAACATCTGCGAAAAGTAAAGAAGCCGAAGGCAATCTAAACACTGTGAATACGCATGTAAGTTTAAATTAAGTTACAGGACTTGCAATTGAATCTTTATCACAGACGACATCGTATAAGCTACCGATTGTGTTGATGTGAAGATTAACCTACATGGACACCATTCTGCTTTTAAAAATAGAAACAAAAAGCACGAGGAGAATTAATCAATTATCCTTTTTCTTTGATCGAAATTCATGGCTACCCTCTCCATTTCACATTAAATAGGACTATGCGACAACTTCCAACAATGTTATGACTGCATTCCTCATGAGATCACTAGGCTCTATCAGCTTAAAAATGATATATTGTTAGCAAATGAAACGCTTTACTTTGCTTTGACATTGGTGATTTTCAAATTCAGAGTCGCAAAATTAAAGCTGCACCACTATCAAAAAAAAGTAGGTGTTTGCCTCATCTGATGATTGTTATTCTATAAAATATTATTTCGAATAAAAAAGTTAAAAATAGAAATCGCTTTTTTTTTTGCTTTAAAACATGAACGCATAAAGAATATCCAGTATTCTATTTCTACATTAAATAACCGTTATATCGTAAAGTTCAACGACATAGCTAGGGTCTTGCGTATTTCCTATTGCCCCAAATAGTAGAAAAATAGATGGTTATCTAAAATTGTTTGTTTAAATTACAATGAAATCGATTTGCGAAAAATAGGCCCAGGCGAGGTCAGATATTTATTATGATGGATGCATGGACATAATATGCTGAACCTTCTTGATGGTGGGAAATGCATCTTTTATAAAAGATGGAATAGAAAGAGTAATTGAGGTTAAGAAAGAGAGAGAGAGAGAGAGAGAGAGAGAGGGCGGAAGGAAAGAGGCATTAAAACAGATGTATCAAAGCAAAGACACTTGGAAAGAGTGTGTGACAGAGAGAAGAGAGAGATTGAGAGAGAGAACAGTATACACGTAGAAGGGGGAGTAGAGAGGAGGGGGGAGAGAGAGAGAGAGGGGGGGGGGAAGAAAGGAGAGTACAGATTAGGGGGAGAAAAGAGAAAGAGAGATGGCCAAGATTGGAAGATTGGAGTGAAAGGATGAGAGAGGAGGAAGGGGAGAGTATAGAGGAATGGAGAGAGAGGGAGGAAGAGATAGACAGAGATAGAAGAGGAAGAGTAGAGTAAAGAGAAAGAGAGATGGGCAAGATTGTGGAGATAGGATGTATTGCTTGTAAGTGAGTGGAAAGAGTGATTATAGTTGCACTACAAAGTGACACAACTTAAGTTATCGGCGTTTTTATACAATGCGAGCTGAGGATGTAAATCAAAACTTAGTGATGCTCTTGATAAAGCGTATCATAGAGCATAAAAAAGTCGAAGAAAAGTAAATGAAGAAGAAAATTACAAACAGAAATGGGGACAAACGATCCTCCCACGCATAGCCTATAGATTACAAATGTTACTAACAGCTCAAGTCATTTGAATTCATCAACTTTAAGGCGAAAGGTGACTCTTTCATTGAGGATTTTAAATCTTCTTTGCCTTTTACAAAGATTACAAAAGCTCCCAAATGAACATCACTACCATCCATTCAAATCCTCATTCTTTGGATGGTCTCTTAATCATCCCTATTCACCTGCTTTTGTAGATAATTGATCCTTATGCCCTTAATAACCCAAAAGGAGAAAGTTTCTCTGAATAGGCCAAGTATGAAAAGCTCGTAAGGACTTTGGAGAAAGCAGCTATACATCAGTGCCCTTATGTATACCATAGGAAACATGTTCGGATTGCATATTACGTCATTGTTACATTCGCATTTTTCAAAAGGTGATTGAAAAGACTATTAAAATTGCCCAAAGTTCATTTTTAGAAAGTATTTGGGTTCTTTTTTTTCTATTACAATGAACTTCCAATACTATACCATAGATAAAAAAAAGAAATATAATTGGTGGGGGAGGAGGTGGGGGTCATTTAGCAGTTACATATAATAGAGAAAATGTATCTCTTTAACAGTGAATTGTATAAAGACTTCGGAACCCAGGGATCAGAAGGTATACAAGACATTTACAGTCTTGCCGTACATTGATGGTGTCTCCCAACAACTCAAGCGCCGCCTAGAGAGCCATGGCATTCGAACGGTTTTCAGATCAGATACCACCCTACGTCAACAACTTACACGCCCCAAGGATCCAATTCCTCCACATAGACGAGACGGCATTGCGTACAACATCCCTTGCAAAGGATGTGATAGATCCTATATCGGTGAAACTGCCCGTCCGATAAAAGAAAGAATCACTGAGCATAAGAGGGACGTCAGGCTCCGCCGAACTGACAACTCAGCCGTAGCCGAACATGCTTGGGATAACCAGCATCAACCAGACTGGGACGGGGTTCAGTGCCTTTCCCAGGAACGGCATTGGTACACACGGAGGGTAAAAGAAGCTATCAATATCCGTCTCAATCCCAATAATAGGGACTTTTAGATTTGTACGTCGACATAGTGGACTGCAACGTGTGCCATTCTTTCAAGGCACTGGCCCGTGCCCGGCAGTGCCTTAAAAGGACGTCACATTACCTTAAAAGGATGTCACCGTGGCAGTCCACGTTCTCGTCGTGTAAAATCTAAAAGTCCCTAATTTCAACAGAGACAACGGGATCGATATCCCCGAATTTTGATGCGTACGATACGCCGCCATGACACTCCCCGTCCAGCCGGCCAACACCGGTCGATTCCAATCAGCAGACGGGCCGATCCAGCGGCCCGTTGATTGGTTGAGCTCGCTATTGCTTCCGCCCAGCAGGCGAGCCGAACCAGCGTCCTGCTGATTGGTCGAGCACCGTGTGCATCGACCATTAGGCCATTTGCATAATTAGCCGAACCAGCGGCCTGCTGATTGGTCGAGCACCGTGTGCGTCGGCCAATAGGCCTTGTGCGTTATTGTTCCGATTATCGATCGAATTATGGACCGTCGCGCAGGTCCTCCCGTAGAGTATAAAACACCCTTGCTTACATTAGTTTTTATCACCTGACGAAGTGTTGCAGCGGCGAGATCTTTTAGATTCCTTATTGACCTCATTGCGAGACAAACGAATATCACTAGTGATATTATTTCCATAATACGTTTATTTCAAGGACAGCAACAAATTTAAACTGTGGAAGGAAGAATGGACACAAAGAAAACTCTTACTTTTCCATTACCTATAAGACCTTGAAGAAGTGTGGAATTATTGAGTTATCAATGAAATGAGCTATCCACCATACCTGATGATGACCATGTATACTTTCAACCTGTTAACATTGTGAAAAAGAAGAAAAAAATCTGAATTGAACCAAACACTTCTATAAGTTTTCCAAAATAAACATTTTTTCCCCCCTAAAAGACATTCTAACCAATTTAACGAAATGACATTTCATGCTAGGCTAATATGCACCTTAAGTAGAAAAGAAAAGTGGTTGCTTGTGAATACCCTAGTAACTCTACGGCAAATGGGCAAACAAGCACAATTAGGATTACTTTCTCATAGTTTTTGCATTTTATCAGGCTTATTATAAAACCGCATCCGGTATTAAAGACGCTATTATAACTCTTCAATGTTATAACATAACACTTCCTTAAAAGTTGAAAGCAATCGGAACAATCCCTGCATAAATTAGATTTCCATGAAATTAGAGTCGGCTTCTTTGTAATACTCTCAAGATAAGGCAAGGATTTACGGGATGACAATTTACGGCGATTTGAATCTTAGAGGATACAATGTTATACATTTATCCTGATAATTTTCTTTTGATCTACCGAAAATACGGACAACAAACAAAAGGAGACTCTTCACCTAATAATATTCATTAATTACATTTTTTGCCTGTCTAATTCGAATTATGCATGTAATCTTTTTCTTCTATCTCTAGTTTGGAAATCGTACCTGGTAATCTGTGACACAAAAATGTTATTTGTATTCCCGGGAAAAGAAAGCTATTTATGACCTTATAACTGGTATAAAGTATAGATTTTCGTGACCGCTTTGAATACAAATCGAAAACTCTCGACGCAAACGACGTCAACCCTCTACATATCTACTTTGATGTCCTGCTAAAATGCTAAAATGGGCGTGTTCCTTGGTTCGTCCGCCGCATGAAAAAGAATGCCACTCCTTTTATACGAAAGAATAAAAAGCCGCAACCGATTCAAACAAAGTAAAAGAATGGAATTTAGATTATGAAAATAATATATACATGGAGATACTAATAATGATAATTTTATTTACACGGGGAATACTCTTCAGCTATAATGTTGTTCTTCCTGAGGGCCCTGCAAGTTTTATAACCCCAGCAATTGCCAGGTATCCATTAACACATGGGGGGAGAGTAGCAAATGTGGATTAATTGGTAACCCAATGCACAGTTTCACGACAATAATTATGCCAACATTTTGCAGAGGGAATTAAAATGTAAGAACAATTCGTATATGCAGTGTCCCTTTTCACCCCCGTTTGGCTACGTCATCTATTTGAGAAAGCAGATGTATAATCTCACAACGTCAGATCACATTCCTAAAATTATAAGAATATGAAGTAAATCATGTTTTGATATGGGTAGAGACCGCGAAAGAGATAGGAGAGACCTTTATCTTTTGGTACACTACACTGAGATACACGAAGAAAATAATATGTGCATATCACAACTATTCTTGTATAACAAGGAGGACTATCGAGGACCCCGAGGACAGTTAGGAAAAATGTGCCCTAGTGTAAAATATATATACTTTAAAGATACTATGTCCCTTTTGCAGCCAACATCAATTTCTGTAGAACTTTGCAGGAATTATGAATATGTCATGTATGTCCTATCTGTGAAATTTAAACGTTAGCAGTGTCCTAATATTCAAATTATGCAAGGAAACCCGTTTACTTGCTAGACTTCACTGTCAGACACTATTGAGTGACTGACTGGCTTTTTCATCTTTGGTAATAACATACATAAAATGAGCTGTAAAGGGTACATGAGCATTTGTCTACATCAATAACCCACTTCTTGTAATGGCCAAAATTAAACTGATTGAATCTTTGCGCAGCATAAAACGTACGACCATTCGGTACAATGGTCTGAAAAATCAGACTATTACTTACTGGCTCTATAGCTCCTAAGTCGATTCGACAACTAATAGTCGTTATTTTCCCACTTAAAGACATTTTCAAGCCCCCTTTTTTTAGGGAAGTTCTAAATTAGTATTGTCTTTCAAATGCCGTTGGAATTTAACCTTTTCATTTTTTTGGCCTGCAAATGGGACATAGTACCTTTAACATCACTATAGCTAGACGGATCTAAATTGGTAATCTAGGTTGGTCTAAAGGGCAATGATCTCTACAAGACAAATCCACTGGTTTCATCTATCTCTGTCCCGGCCTCTACCTCATATCAGATGTGTTATAGAATCTTGTTCTAAAACGATGTGCGAGGTGTCGAAATGAAATGAAGGAAGAAGAACCAGACAGAATTCGATTTTGACGGCATTACCCATTCGACGAAAAGTAGCCTTCTATGTCAAGAGCTGTCGACTGAAAGCTCGTTTTCTTAGCTCCAATTCCGCAATTTAACCAATTTAGACAATACTATGTGAAGACATCTGATCTGTTGCTCTACCTCTTGTAAATTGTAAACTATCACTCAGATAAACTTCCGGGTGCCGTTTCTCGAAACCGTAATAAGTCTAACTTCTTAGACATCCTATTGAAACGTGTGTTATAGAATTAACACGCGTTTCTATGGGATGTCCACGAACTTAGACTTATGACGGTTTTGAGAAACTGGCTTCCGGAGGATAAGGAAATGAATCGCTTTCTCGTCTGTATTTCGTTCCATTCTGGAGAATGAGTGTTCTGAATGCTAGTGTTGTATTGCTTGTTAGCATCCCGATCAGTGTTTGAAATACGTTAGGGGTTAGAAAGCCACCTCTCTGGAGTTTTTAAAGGGTACACAGTAGCACCCCTTGTGAGTGCTACGTGGTGTGAATATACAGACGATCTAAAACTACCGCTGAATTCTAGGGTATGTACGTCATTAAAAGTGGAATGTATATACGGCGTCGCCTGAAATCAGATTCATTGGTAAAGGAAGAAACTCAACTAAAAATTAGAAATCACTACGTAATCATGGAAAGAAGCGTTTGTTGTTTTTTAATTTTTAAAATAACTGTCATTATTTCCATTAAGTCGGATCCGTGCTCCAAACAATTATTTCTTTTCAAAAGAATTTGCGAAATGACTTTGGCCTCAGATGTGCCTGAAATGGGAAACGATTTGGTCAGATAATGAAGGAGTATCTCTGAAACTCTGAGGTTCGTAAATCCGTCTCATTGGGGAAATAGACTTTGGGTAGTAATCAATAGATTCCCATGAAATTTGTATAGGTCATGTGATATGAACACTCGATAATGAGCAAAGTATTTGTTCGTAATTACCCTGGGTAGCCACATCAGTATCAGTATACTGCTCTTCCTACGGACTCTGTAATTATGTTTTACCCCAGCATTAACAGGTACCCATTTCTTGAAATGCTAGAGCGCCGCAACGGCAGCTAGGCTAAAGCCGGGGTAATAATTTCCAAATTTGGAAGCGCATAGAGACGTTTAAATGTGATATGCGCTATACAAGAACCGAATATTATTATTATTATTTACACCTGGGTGAGAGGGCCAAATGTGGGCAAACACCTTGTCCAGGGATGTAATCACCGAGCGAGGATCGAACCCAAAACCTCTCGTATGAGAGTCTTCAAAATATACCACAGTGCTCCCTAGAGATGTTGTTAACACAAATTTGAACTTAATCCAGACTCTTTTCTTTGTGATTTTACTCACTTTCATGTTAAATATTACATTAATTTTTTTTCAAACGCGGCAAAATTTCTTTTCATTACATCGTCGTTTTGACAATGTGCACAGCATGACTTTTGACAGCAAGAGTTTTGTGATTCTCACAAAGTTGTAAGCACACTATTAAACCTACTGAACAAATGCCAGAGGAAGTTTATGGAGTCATTCAATATATCAGCAGAAGCAGTATAACTGAAAACTGTATATATCTTTACTCTAAACCAAGCAGATGTTTTTTTAAATCGCAATTAGATTGCGGGGATATCAAAAAGTTAAACATTCAAAGGTGAATAAAAACGCAATGAAATAGACCTAAACATTTTGTTTTGCGGATGATTCGTCCAGGTCGATGAATCAATAATATGGACTTTTAGATTTGCACGACGAGAACGTGGCCTGCTACGTGACTGCCGGGCACTGCCAGTGCCTTAAAAGGACGTCACATTGCCTTAAAAGGATGTCCACGTAGCAGTTCACGTTCTCGTCGTGCAAATCTAAAAGTCCCTAATGGCCTTCAGGTTCCTTGCCAAGCTTGGGCTGACAGGGAAAATGATCGTGACCCATTTAATGGGTCTTTGTCTGAGGCCTTACTGACGGATATCACGTTTCATTTTGTGCGGCAGTGACTAGAGAGTCTCTTTCTCCTCTACTCTCTTCCTGTGTCTTTATCAGGGTCATTAAATAATATTCCTCCTACACCTGCTTCGATTCCGATTCCATACTCAATACCAGGGTCTTCTCTTCAATCAAACTTTATTGATTCGCACATACCCATTCAAGTGATATCCATTTGAGATCAACATACTAAATAATTTCATGGACAATTTTTCTCCATTGATGCTGAAGAAAAATTCAATGAAACGTCGATATATTGATATCATGTTTTCATGCGTTATTAGTGTGACAGAATATTATTGAAGCGCGTGTTTGTGTATGTGTTTGCTTCTGAAAATGCAGTCTTTCTACCACCATCCTTTTTTCTTGGGCATAAGAATTAGCTTGCGAAAAATGAATATTGAAGTTTAGGACGACAGTCGGGTATATATATTATCTTTTACTTGGCAAAAGGATGACTTATCCAGAAATGAACTTTCATAAAAGATTTATCTTGAAATGAGGTTGTAGAAATATAGATTTTAACTAAAATCCCAAGGCCCATTAACATCTTACAATTAGGAAAGTGACGTACTAGTATGCTAATAATTTTTCGCTAAATAAGAACTATGGAATGGAACCGCTTTGACTTTGACCAATGGTAGGAAAGATATTATCTTTATTCAGCCGCCAGTGATCACGATGATACATCGATCAATTCCGTCGAAGAAGAGAAATAGAATCATGATGATGGATGTAAGCAATGCTTTCGGCCTACGGAAGCCGCCATAAACTATCATGATCCATAACCATCCCAATTCTTTTCTAAATGGATTCACGAATGTAGAACAAAACAAAAGCTTCGTATGGTCTGCAAGTTCATACACTTTGTTAATCTCAGCTCATGGGTTGATTTCGGGCTACATAGGATGATAAACAAAGGATCTAATATCTACGAAAAGTTAGATCCGAGAATTTTAACTTGAAAAGCAAATTGATCTATAACCAAAGTGACATTCCTACGCGCGTACCCCTCAAGACAAAGTGTGAGCTCCTCCCCTGCTGAATTTGAAAACGCTTTTTTTTTTGGGGGGGGGGGGCATTTATGCATTTTGTTTTTGTTTTCGTTTTTGTTTTTATTTTCTATTCTTCGCTTTGTTTCGTTTTGTTTTTGTTTTGGGAGATTTATGTTTCGTATCCGCATGTGGGTTTTGAAAACATATCTGTGCCCCCTTCAAAGAACTTTTAATCTGCCACCGAAATCATCAAATGCAAAAGATGAAATTAGGGCCAAACAAATTAGTAAGCATGAAAAGATCTACCTTAATTACTATTTGAAATGGGCAAACTAGACAAAGAATTTATCATGCTTGGCATAGTAACAGTGAGATATGACAAAAATGCATACATTCCTAAAAAATACTACCACGGATTAGTTTTATATTAACGATTAAAAAAAATTAACACACACACAAGCACTGCTCAAGTTAAACAATATCTTTATCAAGTTTATACTGTGAGTTCCATTGTTGCACTGTTGATATTTTTCTCAATTTTTTCTGGTATGTTTTTCATAAAATCGAACGCCGTTCTGAGACCAATTATTTCTTCTGATTCTAATACATTGTCAAATACAATCATGTAGCCGAGGAATTTCATCTTATGGAAAGCTAAATGAGTATGATCATAATGACTGGAATTACATTCTCAGTCAATACGGTGTAAAATCGTCGAAGTATCTCACCGTATTGGCAAGTACATCATTCAGATCACATCTGCTTATATAGTTCACTCAGATCAGGTTTGATCTGAGGGATGTGACATTCCCGTCCATACGGCATACAGTGTCAATAAAAATCATGACATCCAAACCAAGACGCGACGCATCACTGGCATGTTTTTGTTTTCTTGAATTTATTTTTTTTCTTAACAAAACAAAATACAAAAACAAAAAATCAGAGTAGTCAGAACCACAAATAGGAAAAGCGAACATCATATCACGACAAACGAGATTCATGTAGAAAAAATATCTCCGCGGGAACACGTATTTAGATTATTTCAACAAGAATGGAAGTAAGGAATGGAAAAAGAAAAGAAACCCGAAGTTATAGTAAATCATTAATGGGTGACAATTGGACTGGAAACCAAGCTCTGATTCAGTCATGCCAATCACAGTAAGCGTATCAGACAGGAGGCTCTCGAGTGAATCTAAGAATGTATCAGCGCTCTATTAAAGATAGAGAGGGAGGGAGGAAGGAAGGGGAGAAAGAGAAACAAGAGGAAGAGACAGGGAGAGAGGGAGAAGGGGGAGAGTGAGAGAGACGGGGAGGAAGAGAGGAAGGTGGAAGAAAGTAAGAAGAGTAAGAGATAGAGGGAGAGAGAGATGGGGGAGAGAGGTAGAAAGAGAAAATAAGATAGAGAGAGAAAGGGAGTGTGAGAGTAGAGAGAGAGAGTGAGAGAGAGGAAGAGAGAGAAAGAGAGAGAAGAGATGAGAGAAAGGGTGGGGGTTGAGATATATATATATATATATTTACATATATAAAGAGAATGAGAGAGAAAGAGAGAGAAAGAGAAAGGGAGAGAGAGAGCTTAACGAGGTGTGTCTTGGAAATACTTGACGTGCATTGCTTCAATTCATTTTGAAGTACGTGCAGTAGTCTACAAGACCTATAGGACATCTCGTCCTCTGAATTTGTTGACAACAATAAGAAGAAAGTACCCCCGCCACCCCACCCTCCCCCCCCCCACAAAAACCCTTTTACGATAATTATATTCATGACGTCGTTTTGAAAGAAAACAAAATCTGTTAACCTTTTTAAAGGTTAACACTTAAAAGTGTTTACTCTTTCGTCATTGATTGCACATTTATGTTTATTTTTCGAAATTTTCATGAGTAATGCTAAAAGCGTTCATGATATTGGCGGGCGAACATTTATAATGGAAATTTGCATTCTGCGGTTTCGAGAACCTTGAGGACCATATGAATTATAATACTTTGAAGCATTAAGTGAAATGGGTCCGTGTAAGGAATTTATGTCTCATGATAGCAAATATTTGGACTACATGGGTTGGCTTTAAAGGTAAAGTTTAAAGCCCAAGTCCACTTCGATTTTCAAAAATTATAACATGTTGTAAATAAATCAAAGGTTAAAACTGCCAAATATCACGGGCGTACTTCAATCAGGTGATTTTTAAGAGCGATTTTTGTTTCGGGTATTTCGAGCAAAACATTTATATTGCTGTACGGATGTGACGTATGCTCCTCACAACGAAAGTGCCAGCGGTATACATTCTGACAATAGGCTATTTTCGTAATGTAACCAAATTTAATGCATACGTCTTTGTGAAGTGCCTTTATACAAACTATTTCATTCACCTGATAAGAATAATAGTGTTTCATTATTCTTATCAGGTGAATGAAATAGTTTGTATCGAGGCACTTCACAAAGACGTATGCATTAAATTTGGTTATATTACGAATCTGTGTTGTGAGGACCCTACGTCACAACCGACTCGATCATTAACTTGTTTTTTGCTCATTAAAAAAAATTATTAAAAATAAATCTGAGCACCATTTTCCAAAACCAAGTTATATTTGGGCTTTTTAGATTTTTGTCTATCTAATCAGCTCAACTTTTCAGTGGAGTGGACTTGTACTTTAATTCATGTGATTACGTTATGAAAGAAGCTGCATACAAGGTTTCGGGAAAACAATTATTGGTGTATAACTGTACGGTTTTAGAATAATCAAAATGATATAGGAAATTGACCCAATCTTACTGAAAATCGCAAGCTCTACACGCAGATATGTGTATGTGGGACAACACACACCTTTGAAATGAATCTCTGGTCCACTCTGTTTAGCTATTTCTCGTCATACTTTGGATTTGAGGGCATTTGAAAAGCAAACATTTTCAGGGGACATTTCTGTTATCCTTTCAAAATGACATAACACGAATGAGAAAGCTTTAAGAAATTTCACTATCCTTACTATAGAACTCAACGTTCTTCATTTTATTCTTTAACAGTTCCTGGGCTGAATTCAGCCACACTCGCCAGGACAAAGACCTACATCAAGCTCGTGAGGACATTGGAAGCCAAAGCTCACTGCAAGACAGGGTGGAAGATACCATGAAACCATCTACTGGTACTTTTAGAGTGCTTTCTGATAGATGTCCCAATGTAATCCACAGAGTCAAAGACACAGAGCAAAAGAATTGAATTCTCACACTCTTAGTTGCTCACTGTCGTGAAAATTAGATACCAAAAATAATGTAGGCGTACTGAACAATAGTAATATTGATAGACAGAAAGAAAGAGAATCGTAGATCACCAACCACGCGACAAGATGCACTTTCTGAGAAAAAAAAACACGAACCCACACACGAATATTGACCATAAGGCATAACAAGGAATTGGATACTCGAGTGACAGAATCTGACGGCGGTTTTAAATCCATTAGTTTGTAAGATTACAAGTGATTTGATTTCAACCACTTTGACATTATTTCTGCGCAGCTTTCTCCGCCAGCTATACGATCAAGTATCCATAGAGAGGAATATTGTGGTCACTTTGCGTCGTCTGCAAATAGGATTTTTGAAAAATGATATACACTATCCCTTGAAGCGATGAAACATCTGGCCAAACTCCATGTTATGGTTATTCTTCATAAATTGTTCCAAAGTGTACCCCTCAATCAAGGAGGAGGGGCGCTGGCAATCGGAAGAGTTGGAGTTTTCCAGAAGGGCCGCTTTGACTGAAGGCAGATTCGGTTTCCCTGGCGGATTCGGTTCCGTTATCGAATTCGCCCGACTGATCGGCGTACTTTGCGCTCTTGACAGGATGGTAACGCGGCAGTCGGCGAAAACAGGGACAGCCTAGACTAGAAGATGTTGTAATTTTGCCGCTCCCTTCTTCACATGTTATAATTAAAATGTGCAGCTTGTAAAGGCGATATTGTTTACAATGTATTTACGGTAAATTTCACGGACGTTACTCCGTTAGTGACGCTATTGTTCACTCAATGATGAATTATATATTTTAAAAAATATTTAAAAGAAAGCCCGAAACCCCGCCAAGAGTGTAGCTGGTTTTAAAGCCCCACTGCACTACTTGTAGCTACTTGCTCCCTCTATATAGAAAACAATGCCTAAGCGGCACCCGTTGGTCCCCATGATCCTCTTTTTCTTATGTTAATTGAGAGCTGAGTTGATGAGATAACCACCAGTCAGTGACCACGCTGGGTGGTCTAATCCCTCCTGGCCAAACTAGTGCAGACGGGCTTTAAAGGGTCCCATTTTCGCACCAAAAAAGCACTATCAACTTTATTATTTCTTCATTGTATTTATATTAAACTATTCTTCTTGTGAACTATGTTGTCGAAAAGGCATAAACTGGTTTTCCGGGTAAATTGTATAGGGTGATAAATGAATGATAATCTAAGCGATTTATAATTCTGTTTAAAGCTTCTATATACTGTGAAGTAACAAGCGGGCTAAACATGCTAAACAGAAGATCTAAGGCCTTTTTATCTGCCTACCATGCTAATGTGGTAACATTAATGCCAACAAATTGCCTAATTGTACAATGTTTACAACGAGACCTCTTTTGTTGTCCTATGCCCTCTTGACCCCACCCCTCCCCCCCCCCTCTCTCTCTCTCTCTCTCTCCTTCCCCTCCCTCCACTATCTCGCTCGCTGCCTCTTTCTCTTTCTCAATCTTGCTACCTCCTTCCCACTCACATTTCCTATTGTTGCTATATAATTGTTATATTCGTGTTTTTTCTGTTCCGAGCACAGGTTGTTGCACTTTGTTCCTTCCATAATATCTCGGTAACGTATTAAGTGTGAAAATTGATTTTTGTACGTAATCCAACACCGCTATTATGCTGATGATCGCAGCTGCATCATTCCATATTCCTTTCACACATCACCAACACGAAAAAGGTGATCTTACCTCCCTGATAGCACCAATGGACACACGAGCGTGATTGAAAGGGATTGGGGGAGGTATGCCGCCCCAAAACATTGCTAACCACATCTTTCTCAGTTATATACCCCCATTCACACCGATGAGACCGCCCGAAAACATTGCTAACCACATCTTTCTCAGTTATATACCCCATTCACACCGATGAGACCGACACAAAACCGACTACTGACAGAACCCCACCCCCTCCCAAAAAATAATAATAATAAATAAAATATATATATAAATAAATAAAACAAATTAAAAATTAAAATAATATACAATTACTTTCAGTACGTGGCCAAGAATCGGTCAGTCCAGAGTTGATTTTGAGTCGGTTTGGCCTTTTGGTTTGATGGTGTGACTGAAGTATCATAAATCATTCGTAAGTCAATAATTTGCTCACTCACTTCGCTCGCTCGACGGTCAACGTTACATACATTATCTTTTAAACAATATTTGAAATATTCCTTTTATCCAATAAAACGGGGTAAGGTAATGTTCGTTTGTTCCGGGGTTTCAATCTTTCCGACGATGTATTCCTGGGCCCTGTCTTACAAAGAGTTGATATTAATTGCAACTTATTTGCGATTGATATCAATCGCAACTATGTACATAAGAGATAGGAGATTGCAAACTTGCGATTGATTAGAGGACTTGCGATTGATTTGGATCAATCGCAACTCTTTGTAAGACAGGGCCCAGGTCCCTTTATTCTTTTTCCTTCCAAAAACGAACCTTTCGGCTTCTCCACCCTTCGAGGCAAACTATGACCCTTAATACTGGTTTCCTCGCTTAACTATAATATAAGGATAGCTATACATAAGCTAGATTTATTTTGCGCCCCCCCCCCCAAGTCCCAAGGGCTGGATGTGCCACTGAATGGGCCTGACAGTCTAACGTCAAAAAGCTTAAACTGCTAGATTTATGTCACCTCCGAGATTGAGCCGAGCTTCTCAAGTCAAGTCAAGTCCATTTATTCAAAACCACACAAAACATGATATAATCTTTTAAATAGAAAAGAGACTGATAATAGTACATTAAACAACATATTAACTTGATTACATCACATAATGAATGATTTTAGGACCCCTTTAGAAGCTAAGCTTGTGAGCGGGGCCCTATAGTCCACAAAATACATACATTAACAATATGGCTAGGTGAATAAAAAGAATGTAACGTATATTCAAGGGATGGAAATACTAAGCTACAGAATATAGAACACACAAATACTCTCACACACGCGCGCACACACAAACACACAGCAAACACACTGATGAGTAGGTCCTCAATGGTCAAAAGCATTATTAAGATAGTCTACAAAGAAAAAAAAAATTATGTCAGTCTTTCAAGTATGTACGTTTTTGATAACCTTCTAAACCTAGAAAGAGTTGTACTATTTTTTATATCTTCAGGCAAACTGTTCCATTCTTTAATGCAAGAGATATGGAAAGAGGTCAGAGTGACATTTGTTCTAGCAAAAGGCTGATGAATAAGACCCCTTTGACGTGTATTATAATTATGAATTTGTGAGTTCTGACGGAATAATTCTTTTAACGTACATTCATGAGGCATAGACTGAAGTTTAAACATAAACAATACGCAATTGAACGACACAAGTCCATTTAGTGGTAACATTCTCAGTCGAAGGAACAATGGAGAACTTGGATGTCTATAATTAGAAGGAGGATCTCAACAAGTTTTGTCCCTAGCCGAACTCCCCCACACTTCTATACCAGGATGTAATACTACTTAGTACCATAATTATATCCCACAGTAGACTCCTACCCCAGTGGCTGTCTCCTGATGGAGTTGCGGTTTAAAGTGAGTGATATGGAAGAGTGAAAAAAAGGAGGAAAAAACAACATGAATGTTAAGTTTACCATCACTCTGTTGGCACATCCAGCATGAGAAATCCGATCCCTCCTATACATTACATATTTGCCACATCCCTGTAATATTAGAGGCTTGCCCATTTAATTCCCATTAGCACTTTATTTCGTAACCTATTACTAGTAATCTATCTCTCTCTCTCTCTCTCTCTCTCTTTCTCTCCCTCCGTCTCCTTCTTTCATTAATTCTGATCGCAAAACCGCATTGGAGCCCATTTGCCCTGTGCTAAAAAACTTCAAAAATTAATATTTTCAATCATACATTCGCCCTAGATATAATCATTGAAAGTGTGTTTTGATATAACCCTGTATGAAACAAATGTCTTCCGTCATCAATAACTAACAAAATGAAAGTTGATGAAACTTTCTGTACAGAGCAAATTGGAGAGGTGCTCGCATGATACGTTTCAGAGTTGCCAATTTGTGTTTGATTTATCTTTCTTATTTTCTGATCGGATTTTGCTCAAACTTTCAACATTTTAAAATCATGTTTCTACTTCTATTAAAACCAACTTACCCTTTAATACATAAGGAAATTCGAAACGTTACTGAATTTAGAACATAATAGGTTGAGTTTATAGAGGAGAAAGATCTAGGAATAAATATAGCAGTTCAACCAAAAAAAAAGATCAAGTGAAAGACTGGACTAGATGTTGTCTTTCATGCTAAAGATTAATCTTTTCTCTAAAATCAATATCCGAAGGAAAAAAAGAAGAATAGAAGAAAATATAAGACCTTTAAAAATTCCATCAGAATATAATAAGCCAGAATAGTTGATTTGAAAAGAAACGAGCAGTGATAGGATTTAAAGAACAATTTTACGCTTGTCATAAAATGACATGATATAACGAAGAACGCGAATATGTGAAACAAAGGGAATACAGTAGAGAAGAGAGAAAGAGAGAGAGAGAGAGAGAGAGAGAGAGAGAGTGGAATGAGTGGAGGGAGGGAGGGAGAGAGCCCGGAAAATTGAGGGGACAGATAAATATTAAAATATAAAGATAAAGATGAGTTAAAGCGAGAGGCGGAGAGAGCAAACTATGCTTGACATCAACATTTCTCTAAAAATGGCAAACATATTGACGTTGCAATCAAAAACGTGCTTTGAGGCAAATAAACTTGAGAAACCATGGCGATATGAACTGAGCGGTGTTCCCATCTTAATAATGATGCCCCAAGTGAATAGGGTATGATTAATCCCCAGGGAGACTATTCTCACCTCTGTAATTGACGTAACGTCTCTGTTTAACATAACAACTAGCTAGTCTCACGAGGCATTTGAATGGGCCATGATCATTTTTATTTTCGAGTATAAATCCACCTCTTTTACCAAGTCAATATCTGCATTCTTTGAATGACATGCTTCTTCTCCACAGGATTAATAGCTTGAAGTTGAATATATAGTACTCTGTAATCGTCTAGCAGATTTTGAAATAAGCTTTGTTCTCATAATTGTTGATGTTTCTTTTCAAATAGTGCATTGCATTGAACAGCAACAGAAATTCACCGGACTCTCAATAAAATGTACTTTGATGCACCGATAGTCTTTTTGTAAGTTATTGATTGATAGTTTTCTACTCTCACTTTTTAGGCTTGGTAGACAGGGAAACATACAGAATGAGATAGAAAGTGACAAACCACGTGCGACGGGACGATTAAGAATAAAGATAAATTTGAACACTGCCCGAGGGCAAAATGGATATTCTATACCACAACACATTAGCCAAAAGCAAAATTGAAGCCTCGTTATAAAATTTCCTTCGGAGGACAACATAAGTAAACTTGTGAACAATCTCCATCCACCCATTTAATATTAATGAAAGTGTGGTTGAATACAAATCAAATAAATCGAATCAAATTACCACGCACTTAACGGTAATATCATTGTTTGGGTTTGTTTCCCTTGTTTATAACACAATGGTTGATGCGCATGAAGCGCTATTGGTATAAATTGAATCAACTGTTTTCATTAAACAGATTCCATTACCACTGTCCAATTGATGTATTTCCATTAATGTTTACAGAGCATATAAACTCGGCAGAATATAGTGAAGTTTTGGAATAGTCAGTCTGTCGACCTGTCGGTCTATCTGTCCGTCCGTCTCGAGAGACAATAGGGACTTTTAGATTTAGCACGACGAGAACGTGGACTGCTACGTGCAGTGGCGGATCCAGGGGGCCGGGGCTCGGGCCCCTCCTAGCCAAAAAAACCAGGTAAAAACGCCCATTTCTTTTTTAAACGAAGATGGGCCCCCTCCCCTGGCGCCCAAGGGGTGGCGGTAGAAAAATCAATTTACCCTTCCCGGAGGGAAAAAAAAATTTCGGGTGCCAAAAAAAAAAAAAAATTGTGTTCACTACCCCCTGCAGAGCTGCAGAGCCTGCTGTACGAGGCAAACCTTGTTGCATGTCTATAGCAAATTTGGACGTGGCATCTTTGAGGAAGACATATATTCTTACACTGTTCTACTATCCCATATCCTCACAACGATCCGGTCACACACACAGTTGCGGTTGATTCTAATTGATCGTAACTTGATATCAATCGCATGTAAAACTGAAGTAACGAGATAGGATTGTGTAAGTTTGCGATTGATCATTCGAGATCAATCACATTTCTTATGATAGAGGATCCAGGTCTCAGTGACGAGCTCTCCATTTTTTTCCGTTATAAAAAAATTCGATAATGTTTAACCATCGGGTAAATTCACACTGTTTGCTATCAAGCTCGAAATGTTTGAAGAAACGTCGATTTCCTGTCAAGAGAGCTAATATACATGTACATGTTATTGTAATAGTGTATAGTGGCTATCATTATTGTTCACTGGGCCTTTCACAAATAATTTGCTCGTTTATAAGTGAAAGTATTGGCGTAAAAGTTACTTCATCGATTTCCTCGTAAAGAACCAGCAACTTGAACGCCTCGGGCAGAGAGGGTGTGGAGATAGTACCAGCATGCATGGAAAGAAAAGTATTACGCAAACAATAAAAACACAATCGGTTTGTCCTGCCATAGGCAATTATGTTTACGCCTAGAAATACTGCGACATAAAACAATAGGTCTGGATACAATTCCATCAAGTAGTATGAAAGTCTCGTCTGCCTGTATTCTCTAAGCACTGACGCATTACCATAATTATACCTCAAAGAAAGGATGTTTCACTTGAGTGGAAAAAGGCAGAAATCGCTCTTGTTCAAAGGTTGTGATGCCACAAATTCATTTAACTACAGGCCAATATCTGTACTACCTGTTCTCTCTAATATAAATACCTTAACGAAAATGACAATTGATACAAAACCAATTTGGTTTTCGTCCAAAATGTTCAACGAGCCGCGCTCTTTAACACTTTAACCGTAACGGAAAATATGAGTAAATCAATTGATCGAGGTGATTCGGTAGGGCTCGTTGCATTAGACATGGAAAAGGCGTTTGATAGTCATGTCGGTTAGTCATGAGATATTGCTTTCAGAACTGAAATGTTATCGATTGCATACAATCAGAAAACAGTTATAGATGGTAATGAATCGTGTGAATCAATTGTACATTTTGGAAGAGTATTTTGGGGATATTGTTTTATACTATATACATGAACGATTTTCCTAAAGTAATAGAAATTTGTAAAATGACACTTTATGCTGACGGTACTTGCTTGAATGTTTCATCAAAAGACCCCAAACAAATGCAGGATATGATTAAAGAGGATTTAACCTCTATTCAAAACTGGTTAACTCATAATGGCTTTTGGTAAATGTAAACAAAAAATGCTAGCTGATACTAACAGGTTTTGAGCGTAAGATAAAATAATTTGACAATGTTAAGGTAAAGATTAATGATCATAAATATGAAAGAGCAGATAAATGCAATTAATTGGTTGTTATCATTGACAGGGAATTTTCGAAAATCTTACGAAATTCATGCTGAGGAGAATAAAAACATACATAGACGTAACCACCGCTTCTATTTGATACAAAAAAATGATTCTCTCTCACTTCCATTATTGTAACACTGTGTGGATGAAACTGGATTCCATGTCTTTGAAAAAGGATCCAAATCCAAATCCAAATCCAAAGAGCACTCAGAATCTTTTTACAGGTGGATTCTCGGTCCAGTAACAGTCTATTCTACGAAACCCTTTCTATAGATTGATTAAATGTAAAAGTAAATAAACACCTTGATATTTTGACGTTTGAATTGTTAAATGATTTGTTCCATAATGTATTAAGCTCCAAAATTGAAGTTAAAAAAAAACCGCAACACTCTTTTAGAAATATCGAACTGATTATTCTCCTTCCCAAACTAAATTTTGAAGAAAAAAAAAACACAATATACACTGCCAGCCACTTAATTAATAACCTCCCTCAGACTGTAAGAACGCAATCCAAACTAGAGGAATTTATAAAAATTAATCCTGCATTATCTTCCCGATGAGTTTTTAAAAAGTTACCAAAATTTTGTTAATGATACTTTTTGTTTGGTAATCCTGTTTTTTTCTTTTCTTAGCATACTGAATGTTTTTTTATTAAAATGTAATGGAGGACTTGCGATGGATTTCGATTAATCGAAACTTTTTAATAATAACAGGAACGGCAGTTGTGAACGAGATAACATCTACATCACAACATTAGAAACAAGAAGAGCCCGATTCAGAATGGACATTTGCTATAGTTAACGCCCTTCTGGCTCTCAGCGATACAAAGTCCTTATTCAATCATTCAGGCATTACCAAAACAAAGTGCATGTAGTTAACAAAGACGATTCGATTTAAGAATTTGTTGTTGAAGTGGAAACACATTCATTGAAATGAGGAAGAAGACATTATTACTAACCTGGTAAATTGTCCAAGTGCTTCTTAAAATCCTTAAAAGAACTCGCAAGACCGTCAACTTCAACCAAGATAAACCCAAACAAATATTGAAATATTGAAAGGTTCTCAAAACACGGCCTGTCCTAGAAGAAAGTTGATACTAGTTCAGTTAGAAAACGTGTCTTCCTCTTGTCCTGTCTGATAAATTCATCCTTTTCATGATATGAAGATCCGCCTCCTGGTAGGTCCGATTCCTGCGTCCGTTACCAAAGGAGTTTCACATAGATACGTGCAGGATGACTGGTAGTCAGAGATGTGAGGCGCCACGGATCTGACGACTCTCAATATACCACAGATGATCAGCTTCTTAACGATAGAGTGCGCCGCGCGCGTCGAAAAGTGAAAGCATCTATAGCATGATTAAAAAACAGGGAAAGCTTCCCACTTATAACCCGGGCTGTGAGTTATAATGCATAGCCTTATTACAGTTGTTTTTTTATTTTACCTGCATGATCTTCATTGGTAAATCATCATTTGTGAAGCATTTGTTATAGAATTCAACTTCATCGTATTTCTATCCTGGACATTGCATTCATTTCAACGCATGTATTGGTCATAGCATTGTTCTAATATCTAAAGGCCAGAATAAAGTGATGTTTTACGACGAGGGGGAAAAGATGGCCCGGAAAATGGAGAGAGGCAGAGATAGAGATAGATAGATTAATAAATATATAGATATATAGATATATTATAGTCGACATATATAAATTATACAGAGAGAGGGGGAGGAGGAGAGGGGGGAGAAGGAGAGATCGAGATCTGGAGTATTCGGCACAAAAGAGAGAAAGAGAAAGTGGGAGACAGAGAGAGCTAGCGAGCGAGGGGGAGGGGGAGAGGGAGATAGCCCTCCGCCCCCCATCTTCACCTTATCCTGGCTACACCATCAACCCCGCCCCCCCCCCCCATTTCTGGAGCGCCCATGAGGAAAGAATACAATGCAGTAACACGAATACTATGTAGTTTGATTGATGAGTGTGCATTCTGAATATTAGATTGAGGCTCTAAATATTTCAGTAGATGAAAAATGAAAATTCTTCAAATTAGTTTTATAAAAATAGCACACAAGGCTGAACACTTTTTACAAAATGTAATTAGTTCACCTCAATTGATACAAAAGAGGCTTAGGTACGCGCGTGAGATGAACAGCGCATCTTTCCTATATACTTGCGTCAGGCGCGGATCCACGGGGGCCGACGGGGATTATTCTCCTGCATCTGGATTCAGTCAAACAAAGTTAGATTGAGAGCAAGCTGTAGTTTACAACACAGATCCCCTGTGAAAAGAGGAAAATCGAATGTAATTTCAAAACTTATGAAGTATCGTGGATCGTACAAAGTAGTTAGTCTCGTAACTCCAAACTCAGTACAACACTGATTAAGAAGAACATGCGCGTTTAACACGTTCTCATTAAAGGTAAGGTTCATTGATTTTAAAAACTAACTTTATTGTCATTATTGCAAAGGTGAAACTTTGATTGGACAAGGTTATCAAAATTCAGTGCTTGGAAACATTCGAAGTAATGATTATTATCAATTACAAAACGCTTAAATACAGCCCCGGCATAGCACCTGGAAAGCTCTCCGATCGCCACATGTTGAACATAATTTGCACAAGCAGACGATGTCCCATGACATCTCACACATTTTCAGTGCCTGTTTTATGATCTTCTCTTCAGTTATTTCTCTTACTTCACTACCCTCAGGCTAAATGTTTAATCTATTGCCTCACTCTAAACCCCGCGCATTGTATTATTTTGATGAAAAATGCAAGGATTAAAAAAAAGGAATCCGTCGCTTAAAAACAAAATAATACGCCATTGTATTTCCAGCTGCATACACCGCGGTATGTTCGGCGTTTCAAGAGGGAACAAATGCCGTTCATGCTATCATTCCGGGGTTTCAATTTGAAAGTGTGGTTTCTTTGATTGTTTATTAACCCCTATCCTGTGTATTTACAAACAAAAGAATTTAGTTATCAGAATCGGTTTCATATCCCTTTTGAATGGTGTAAAATTCCATCACATTTATATACACTAAACTCATTATAATTTGAGAAATAATAGCATTGCAATTATGTTCATTCTTTATGGGATGTCGTCTGCTTGGGCAGGATTGGTTCATATTGTGACGGCATTGAAACATCGTTATTTTTCTGGCGAATCTCTCGCATATTCCAGATGCTATGGAGGTGGTTTCATTTGTATTTTTATAAATCACCCGATATGTAATTGACCTAAAACTTGTACGATGGCCTTCTGTTAGCTTACCAGTTTCTAGTGATACGTTATTTGCCATATTTGTGATTTTCTCTGAACAGGGCTACGGAAAACGCACCCACTTGGAAGCAGGCTAAAGCTCCGGGAGCTCGCTTTCTGTTCTGATGTAACATCGTAAGATTACGCGAATGACATTAATCGAATCAAGCTCAACAATAAATTCCATTACGTTAGTTCGGACCACCATTGAAATACACTTTTATCATAAACTTAAGTTGGAATTATATTTATTTATCTCTTTTCATAGAATTGTTATGACAATATGGTACATTCTTGAAAGATACGGTTTATAATTATCGTGACTTTATTGAACAATCTCTATGACTCTGAGAAGATTAACTTCAGCTATCAAGAATAAAATCTAATTGTCACGATCGTTTTCATGAAAAGATGAAGACAAAAATATATCCCAACTTCATAGGTAACATTTTATTTGAAGGTGTTTCAATTTTGTACCAATAACTTGAGCTCAGAGCTCATGACGAATTTGACACATACCATGCTACAAAATGTTGCAGGCACTATCCAATGAATACCCATCACTAGATGTATCCCTTCTTACTCCCAGTCTCCCAGTCATATGCCACCAGAAGTCAATAAACAATTTAAGCATCTTTATTACCAGGTGTGATGTCAGAAGGTGGTGCTTAAAGGAGTGTGATTTATTTTGATATGTCAAGGTTTGAACAGGAATAGAGTCAGAATCATGAGAAAAACGTTGGACAAATGATGTCCTTTCACCATCAATCTTACCTCATTTAAAACTGTACGCCAAATTGCAACGCTTTCTGACGGATATCTCCTCCTCGACCACAATCACAACTAAATTGCTACCCGTTTCATACCATCTAATGACTTCTCTGCGTGCTTACTATCACCCTACGAACCTCACCTGAGAATTGAAAGTGGAATTTCTTCCTTTCCAATCCAATTTAGAGGATAGTCCATCAACCAGACTAAATATATTGTCATAATACCCATTCCTGTAACATCTCGGCCTGCCAATAAAAAGGCTGTTTTCTGCACTTCTATTCCGTTAAGTCTTTTCCACCTAAGATTGATGTCCCTTGCTCTCGAGGCCTCATCATAATTTTCCTCATAAGAACTTTGCTCCTCATCATTTATAACCGGTGAGAAATGAACAAAAAAAAAAATATCGTTATATTGAAGAACAGTGGCTTAGCCTGCTTCTAGCCAGTTTCGAGGAGCACTGTCGCCGGGGGGCACCGAAAATGTTAGATTTCTTAGGAAAGAATAAGGGGGATGTGTGAGTGCGTCATAATCATCTTTTTTTCACTTTGCCCTTTCTCTCTTCCTTTTCTTTTCTCTCTTTCTGTTTCTATTATTTATTTTTTGCCATTTGGTTCTGGAGGGGGTACGTCGCCCCAATGCCCTCGTGCCCACAAGGCAGTTTCATTTCTGTTTTCCGCGGTGCCCGTTCTTTTCATGACCTATGTCATAACAAGGTAATTAGTGTATATAAGGCTGTTCTCTTGATTCAAAGTGTTTGGTGCACAGTAGCCATATGCATGCACATTCATATTTGTTTAGAAATGGAATTCCAAGACTGTCCCTTTCATGTGTACTGAATGATTCCCGATGTCTGATTTCGTGAAATAGTCGAGCTTTTAAAAGGGACTGACTTTAGGTTTTTTATCCGTCTGTTCTATAATGGCCTCGGATGATCGATCCATGCATCTTGGGATGGAAAGTACACCTTAACTCTCTCCCGTTAAACATTCACAACATTTCTGACATTTCATGTTCTTTTTTATTTTATTTTATTTTATTTTCAAATTTGTTCCCCACATTTTTTGGCAATGACTTATTGGACGCGCAGCCGTACGGTATCTGGTGGTGGATAAATAGGAAGATCAATTGGAAAGGAAGGCGATAAAGGGATGAAGCACACATTTTAGAAAGAAAAGGGGCGATTAAGAGAAAGAGCGAGAGAGAGATACAGAAAGAGAGAGAGAGAGAGAGGGGGAAGGGGTGGGGGACAAAGAGAGAGGGGGAGACGGAAGACATATAGACAGACAGACGGGGGAGGGGGATGAGGGTAAAACTGCAAGCCTTTGAATACGATGTGACAGAGAAGAGAAGAGCCATTATTTAATATTATCGATCCTTTAAAAACACATTTGTGAATCTTTATTTTACTATGTATTCTATCTAAGTGGGATTAACCCAGTTAGACACACGAGGTGCCATTTATCGTGGACTAGGTGTGGTATTATAATCATGACAGTTCCCTGTTCTTGTCTAAGCTATACAATCTGTGGTTAGCTTATCCCATAATGAGCTATACTCGAGCTTATCTCACGCAGAAATATATCGGAAGTGTTTTATTAGAACAAAACTAATGCCCACCCTTTTCATCAGACCTTCTGTGTCGTACCGAAATCGTAATGCATCCCGAGTCGTCGGGTACTTTCGGTAAAAATCGTACAGTGGCGGAAAACCACGAACATGACGGACGTACTTGGCGTACTTGGCGATTGCATTCGTCAATCTATGATAAAAAGGAGCGTGACTGCAAATTATAAAATGAAACTTTATGTTTCTCAAATTTACATCGGACACTCAACAAATGGCGTTAAAAGATCTCTTTAATTTAAAGACAAATTTAGTAGATTTTTATGGAACCAATTGATAGAACACTTTTAAAGGTTAAGAGCTTCCATCTATTCATGTATTTTTAAATGCTTTCGTATTAAATATGGATCTTATTTTTGGTGTGTTGATATAGGCCAAGTTGCAATGATGCTAAGAAAATAAGTTGCTCAAGATCTACTTTCTTTTTGAAAGCAAGTCGTGAGTGACAAAAACAATTAAAACGAAAGTTTGAAATAAATCGCTCCAATAATAAGAGAGTAATAAATGTTGGAAGAATGAGATTACTAAATCTATGCGAATCTCAAATTGGCAATTTGGTCAGCGGATTGTGACGTGGTCACAGCGACTTTCCCATTGGTCGTGTAGAAAAATCTCGTTCTCCCCTAAGTGTCTTCTCTATTGGGGCACTACTCAAAATAAATTACGGATAACATATTATTATATGTCCTCTAAAAAGAAAAGACCATCCTGAATCAAGCTTTTTTTAATTCAAAGAAATGATATTTTAGTCATTTTGTGAGTTTAAACAAAGGAAAAAGTTGACCGGCAGTACGTCACATACGTCACAGTGATATACCAATTCAGCCGATTTGAGGTGCCCCTACGTACAGTGATTTCAACTTTCACAAATTCATAACTGTCTTAGTTTCTGTGCGATTTCGTCAAAACTTTCACCAGTCTGTTTCTCTGATTTTTCTGTTTTCTTTAATAGTACTTATCTATCAAGTTTGGATGTTCCTTTAAGTGTCTGAATACTGGATGGGTCCGAGCATGCCACGAGTGTCGTAGGACCTTGGTGAAATGGATGTTCATTCTATTCTTGGCGGGAAACGTGCTTGTCGAATGATATTAATAGAACAATGGAGAGGAAAGTGGATTTCCCTTGGTGATACATCTCATGCACATCACGTGCTCAATTGAACACCTACTATTTCATTCTATTTTTGCACTTAATCGACATGTTTTGAACACCAAAATGTCCCACGAAACCACTTAAGATGAATCTCAGTTGAGGGACATTAATACGGTAGACTCAAAGAATCGTAACGACGCAGCGAGACAACCATCAAGATCATCAATCAATAATTGCTGTGATGTGAACCACAATTTGAAAATTAATCGAATTCTATTAATGAAGGTGTTTAAGTTGCTGTCACGTATAGGTCTCTCTGGTACAATTTTCAGGTTATAATACGCAATATGACTCGAATTGTCTTACAGCTTAAAATGAAACATAAGATCGAATAATATTTGCATGCCCCTATAAAAACTGCGAAAGATGAAAGAACATCCCTGAAATTCAGGTCCAGGCTCGAGGCGTTTATAAAAGGAAGTCGGGCTTGCTTTTTTTTGTTCTGAAACATATCTGATGAAACTGAAAGGACAACTTTCACACTCATCACCTAATATGCATGTTTTTCAAACACGATTATCTCAAAATGATGATTTACGGGGAAATGTAAAACTTGGCCGGGTCAAATAAAATAAAGGCACTATCAATGAGTGTTCCCACCATCGAACCTCCGAAGAACACAATATATGAATTAAATATTTAAAAAATATACCTTTACGGTTTGAGAATGGGCATCTCCGAAATACATTAATTCCACCCTTAGAGCACATGTATATTCATTCTTTTCCTAAAACCCTTATCAGAATACGTCGTTATCTTCAAACCATGGATTGTCATACTAGTGACATATTAACCTTTCTCTTGAAGCTACTGGCATTGACGTACTTCTCGCATGCTCTTTAGAGCTACTGAAGAAAGAGCGTGCACTTGGATGGGAGATTTGGGAATTACCAACTCCCCAATACAATTTTAAAAATTCATCGAGGGTATAAAAGTCATTCGATGTAAGCTTTCCAAATAATTCATGGTGCGCAAATGTCGAAGATAGATGTACGTATCCTAATATCGTAGAAGAAAACAGAAGAGCTTTTCATAACTTCTTGGATTTCAAGCCGAAGTGTATGCCTGCTTGGGTTGAGAACAGTATTCAATTATTGAAGCGAAAGCCGTGGGCTAATTCAAGATTTAGACAACAATTCTAGAGGGCAGCGATTTTTATTGGTCGTAATTTCGCGTGACGTACACAACGTTAGAGAAGAGAGAATTAAAGACATGTGAGCACGAAGAAAATGGTTGTCATAGCAACTATGTATTAAATTCGACATGATAAAATAAATTTTGATTGATAATCATGATTATCAATACCAGATGTGAAAGATAAACGCCCCATATCACCCGAGGAAATGAACGAAATACACACTTGACTTAAACTTTCTTTTACGGAGTGTTAATATTTTGTTTTCATTTTGTTCTGTGTTTCTTTTCGTTTAATGAGAAGTATTATGATTAACTTTGAGTAGAAGATTAATTATGAACATGCTTTTAACAGTTTTACTCATTTAACAAATTGGATATTTGGATCTTCTGGGCCTTTTCTGCCGTTATCTATGACAGTTACAGACGCCTGTTCTGTTTTAATTCTTTCATGTTGGATGTTGGATGTTAGAGCGATAGGAACGCCACAGCGTGACGAACATGAGCGATATATATTTATTATAATTATACAAGAGACCACCGTTATTATCTCTTTTGTTTTGTTTACAGCAGATATCATTCATGAATGGATTTTTATCTCTAAATTATATGACTCATTTTAGCGGAAGATTTCGTGAGAGTTTCTTTATCCCACGATATCAGTTCTTAAGATTATCTTTAAAAATAATTATGTCTTTTGCACCGCAGATTTCTTTATATCTATTTTGAACCCCTGTTGTCAGTACCTGATGAATTTCTTAACTATTCAGACTTTAGTAGCAAACGAACAAAAAAAACAACAACAAAAAAGATATCCTTTTTCATTAATTACTTAATAAAACTTGTTTTAATTGAGGAGAACATGCAAACAGTGTTCATAAGAAAATAGCAAAACAAACTTTTTTTCGAAAAAAAGATATGGCTCACTCCTGAAGATGATAACGTTAAAGACTGTAGAGAGCTTTTCAAAGTGTGAAACTCAATCTCTCTTGTAATAAATACGTGGTTCATGTATGACGATCAAAACTGAAAATTTTGACCGATGGCATACGCTTCTTAGTGTAAGAACACACCTTTTTTCTCGATAGTTTCTTATTACAATATTCAAAACAAAATTATTTCCATCAAAATATCCAAACGATTTCCGCCAAATGCTGCGGAGGAGGTTTTGATTACATAATCATTAAAGGATATTGTTATACATGGATAATGTATGGTATTTGCTTTCAGAGTAGTGAAATCAAAGGAAAAGGGGTGAAATAAGCACAGAATATGAAACCAGATCGCATAACTCAACTATCGAGAATGAAATATATTTTCCAATCGGGGGGTTGTACACATCGCCGTGAGGAAAGGGTGTACGTAACCTTCTTTAGGTTCGCATTGATTCTATAAAATGGAACGAGAGGATTAGGTTGCCATCGCTACACTGCAAAGCAATCAGAAAACTAAAAAGGTAGGAAATATGAAATGAAAAATGAAGCGATTTCCCAGAGGCGTTTGAAAAGAGTCTAAGATTTCCCATCGTCTCTCATGTTACGACCTATACTAGTCAATGGCGTATCCAACCTTGGGCTGAACTGGTGTATGCCCCACGTTTGAAGTATATGGTACTCGGGATAACCAAATACATGTGAAAAATATTACGGATTACAAGAAATATAATTAATTATGATCTCTGTATTATTTTCCGGAAGAGGCATGTGGTTGTACGTACACAATTTCATTTATTTTTATTGTAATTTTGACATTTGTACTCAATTATCTTTGTTACAATGTAATTTTGATTCCGTCATCCTTTGTCAAAAGAAAATAGGGAATGACATAAATTTGATTTTGACAACTTTTAGTCAGTGCTATCGGTGCACATTAATTTTGCTATGCAGGAATACGAGAAACCACGATAAAGAAATGCCTTGCCTATCGACCCCACATCAAATGAAAAAATCAAAATCATTCCTATAAGTCATGCGGATAAGGAATTCGTGATACCAAACTGAGATGGGTAAATCTTCCCTAAAGGCATAAAGGCCTTCCCTATTTTGATGCCTTGATTATGTATTTGTTAATCTGTATAGCTAGAAACATACATGCGTTCTTGGTTTTAAATAATAATAATATTTAATTAAGAACCAAACACAGACCGACACACTTAAAATGTTTATCTAAAACCAATAAGATTTTATAAATCACTACAATTAACTCTAAATTGGGAATCTCTTCTAAAAGGGACTATAAGAGATCCTTTGAAAATGAGATGAAAGACAGCGAGTCCCGAATATTGAACCTACACTGACTGCTCACATCAACACGTATAACTCACTGATAATGAACAAACTGCTTTGTCACGATTCATTTAGTGCATTGCCTAAAATTTTGATTGAACATGCGGAAATCGTAATCAAATAAACAAAGTGATCTTATGTCTTCATTAAAATTATGATTACCCGACAAAATGATGAGAAAGTGCATGATATTAGTTTAAAGCCTTGTCCCGGGGATGCCAACAGAGAAATAATCAAGAAATTGCAAATCCAGGTCGTACGACCGCTAGCGATGAATTAAAACGATAAATTGACTTAAAACTATCTCCCTCTGATGACTCCGGCTCCTGTGCATAAGACATAATCGTATTAAAAGAGTCTTGTGTTAATGGGATTAAATTGATTAATTTGATGTTACTGTGCAAAGAAGTATTCGACATATCTTTTGATTCTGTTTTTTCCGACATTTAAGAAGTTTTGAAATAAACGGAACTTACTGAAACTTATAGCGGGCCTTGAACTGTTTCATGATTAGGAAATACAGTGCATTATTCAATGTCATCGCTTTGTCTTGCGTAAACACATAAATCAACTTGTACTAGATCTGCATGCTGTAGATTTGGGGGCTTTTTTGTGAAGCATAAAATTACAATTTATCACATGTATTTGTTATTATTGACAAAATGTACTCAGGATAATATTCTAAAAGCTGTTGAAATTCTTATTTTCTCAATAGGTGAAACAATAAACAAAATGATTTATATCTCTGAGCGTTATATTATTCATTTTTGTTTTCCTTTATTTTCTATATTATTCCTCGTCAATTTCTGATGCATAGGATTTCATAAAAAAACATCTCAGGAATCAATAGATATCCTAATAACTTTAATGATCATACCGGATTTTCTTATTATTGTAATTATTTCTAATGCTGTAGGCAACATGCAGAGACCCCATTACAATGTTGTTTTGCTGACTGATCGCGTGTTAGCATGACAGAAGTTTAACAACACATTAAACCTGGAGCTACACACCTGACAGAGTGGCTGATTCCGGATTAAGAAATAGAGGGGGAGGGGCGTCACGATATATTACAGTCAATATCAACAGAGACGAATCACTTTTTTTCCCCTTGTAAACGTGATTTTTATTCCTGGAATGTGATTTCCAAAAGTCCCTCCAGGTTTTTTTTTCTTCTCCAGAGTCAGTCTTAAGGGGATGGGGACGTTGTTAAAGTATTCCTAACTCTAACAACAAAAGGGGGCGGAAGGGTGCGGTCAATTCGGTCCCGTTTGACCCGCTAATGCACTTTATTATAAGTAATAAACTGGCTTATCCGCGGAGTTGTTTCAAACGTGGTTTTTAATTGGTTACAAGTTATCGAGAAAGAATATCTCACGGCTTTAAACCCAAAAGGAAGGACGAAAATGAATAGAAAAAAATAAAGAAATCACATGATACTGTGATGCCATTCTCCCAGAGTTTAAGGATCTTGACTTGGAGTGGACGTACGATGGCCCCATAAATTCAATATGCTGTCACGCAAGCAAGCAAGCAAGCAAAACGAAACGTGATGCCGCTTTTCAGAGCACCGGCTCAGAAGTAACCGGGGCGATACAAATTCGAATCCATTAAACCGTCAGCTTACGGGCTTGATACCTGCATGGACCCCCACCAGCCCACTCATCCCCTCTATCAAACCAGGGAGGTAGAATCAAACGCGATTCGATGATAAATATCTTTCTCTCTTTGGTTTCGATGGTACTACTAAGGAGTTGTAATCCATTAACTCTGGACAGATTCTGACACACTGTCTTTCGTTCTTCGTTGTTTTTTGTTTCTTGAATATCTGGTTTAAAAAACCAACGCCATGAAGGAAGTTTATCTGGGTTCAGTCGTTTATTATCTACTCAACAAATACACACTCGTCAAAAGCGCGATTCTTACCACGTCAATGAAATGCAAAAGAAGAAAACAAGAGATGCAGATGTCCTTCTTTAAGTTGTTTTTTCCCTTTCACTTTCGTTCTCTCCATTTCTCTTGTTATTTTCCCAGTTTTCTTAGTTTCGACTTGGAGGAAGCACGTGCCTCTACTGCCATAAAATGGGCGAGTGGGAAAAGGGCTCAAGTGTCGTTAGATTAATGGAGTCTTTGGACGAGTATAGATATTTCTACACAGATTCAAAGAAAGATTAGATTTGAATTCTTCCTCTTTTTTATTCATTTTCTACGGTATCTTTCTTAATCTTTCTTTGGGGTTCAATTTCGAAGAAATATCATCTAGGACAGGTGCAATAATATCAGAAACGTTATACATGTAGTTTTGACGCAAAGATAGGATGTATTCCCAGAAATGGTAGATATAATAAAACCATTGGCATGATAGAAAATAAGATCTTGTGAAAAGAAATGAAAACGTTAATCTGGTGCGTTTAGTGAGTAGGTGGGCGTTAACTCGATGTACGTCAAGTTATTAATGCCCGCATTGCCGTTTATAGGTGGTTCTTATGGAGAATTCATTGTGAAATCACGAACATACAGTAATTTTAGAAAAACATATTAGCAGTTGAGCAACTATCCTTTAATCCAATCCAATCCAGGAATTTGTAGAGACAATCTAGTTGCCTCATCAAAGGCGGTGATTAGACTGAAAAACTACTGAATAATGCCTTTCGTGATTGATCTGGGAAAGACTGGGGTTGTGGCTGGCTGTTAAAAGCAATGCGGAATAATATGTTGATATATATATCGTATTAAAAGTCGCCTCATAGATATTTCTAAGAATCATAACAAAGAGAAGGTATTTTTCAACAATGTATTTATTTATTTATTTATTTATTTATATCTGATATTTATACAGGGTGGCACATATCACCAATTTGGTGGTCTTCCATGAGGCCCTGTTTGGTAATAATAAAACAAATAACAGCTTAAAAAACAAAATAGATATATACACAAGCATATAAACAGGTAAAATACACATTAATTGGTATCCCCATGAAATAACTGATCATTCAAGAATCATCCTTGATCATTTACAAGAAATAGGTGAATGGAATTTTCAAATTAAATAAAAAATTTACAAACGTTCATTTAATAATTTGATATAGCTTAACGCATGGGATACCAAAATTGTTATATACATATTTACATTCAATTGCTCTTTAACTAATACACTTAGGTTGTTTACAAGATAGCTGAAAATGGATACATTACATGTATGAATACATGATATAACGATAACCATGTCAACCAAATTTCATAATTTTGCAAATAGGAAAAAAATGGTTAGCTTCGCACGAAACCCCCAAAAGTTCACTTCAGATAACAGGGCTTTTAGAGCGTGTTTAAAACTGGTCAAAGTAGGTGACATTTTGACAGAACTTTTAAGTTGGTTCCATACTCTAATTCCAGAAATTAGAGGACTAAATTTGGGTACACACAATGCATCCCTTACAGCATGTCTTGTGTTGTGATCATGTAGTGAACTAACATGATGTAAATCTTGTTTTAAGTATGTTGGTGCCATGTCATGCATTGATTTATACATCATCACTGCACGTCCAAACTGGAAACGTGTCTGAATAAGCATCCATCCTAAGCGACTAAACATATCATTTGAAGATACTTCAAATCCTTCTCCCAGCACTACACGTGCAGCTCGTTTTTGAACCTTTTGTAATTTAATCGTTTGTCTTTGAAATCGCTCAGACCACACCGAGGAACAATAATCAAAATGAGGAAGTACGATGGCATTATACAGAAGTTTTAGAGATCTTGTTGGAACATAACTTTTGGCTCAACGAAGAGATTGTCCAAGAAAATAAAAGATGTTAAACATGCTAAACCCTTTCGTGCCATTGGCGACAAATCCCGCCCTATAATTTCACCGATGAACTGGATGTTTTTTGTTTTTTTTATGGTCAGTTTTTATTCTTTTCTCTCTTGAAACAAATTATAATCATAGTACAAATTACAATCATCATATGTAACGCTCACTGCAAATGTGATGACATTATAAATCAGTATAAATTTTGTCTTACAAACGGCTTCAAAAGAAACTTACATAGTTAGTTCCTATACATCATTTTTGAAACAAAAATTCATATTTTCAAAGAAAACATATGCAGTTGTATAATCCAAAAATTTTGTTTTAACAATGTAGCAACTTATACTTCTTTTATACTGTTGTCCTGAGAGAAAAGTTTCTCTTTTGTTAACCCTCCCTACCCGACCTCTCCCTTATCCTTATCCCCTCCCCCTCTTAACCGGTGGACGACTGGCTCTGGGTTCCAATTGTTTGTCTAATACTCAGGTTTTCCCATTTAGAAAAATGAATAGTGAGAGTTCCCCTCATTGCTGCCAATTTCCTTTCTTCTACTTTATCCCCTATTATACTATTCTTTATTTCATTAAAAGAGGGTGGTTTTTTAAGTTCTCTATTTCTATAAAATAATTTCGATGTTCCAGCTGAACATCGATTGTTCTTTCATCCAGAAACAGTACAAATATTCTGAAGATTGTTCACATAGGAGAGATAGTACGTTTAATGCAGCAGTTCAACAAAGACAAAACATTCAGATTGAAAGTGAATGTACCATAATCTTTGGTAAACCCAGTGGCACGGAAGAGGTTAACACGTGATTTGGTATCTTCGATTTCCGTATATAAAACGCCGTGTTCGTTCAATTATATTGACATGCGACAGGGAAATCATTATCGATAAACTACATTAATCACACTTTTCTCAAGTCTACTGGGATACGCAAACTGTTTCCACATGTCGATAAGCATATTATTATTGTGGGCACTCATTCTTAAATTACAATTTTGATTCATGTTCGTTCAACCCGTATTCGAACGTTTCTTTTTTCTTTCTTTTTTTAAATAGAAGACAATCTTTGTTCTTGTTCTTGAATAGCTTTTCTCGGTAAACCGATTAGATGCCATTTATTCTGTAAAAACATTTTCAAGTTCATTTTAATGAAGTTTAATTTTTCAGTGTGTTCGTCACTGCGCTAAAATGTAAAAATTAATGAAACGTTTATTTCCTCCAAAAGTTCTTAGAAAAATAAAGCTGCATATAAAAATCCATATCAAAATAAAGATGAACATTCTTCCCCTCTTCAGTAAAGGAAAATTAATAGCGATTCCTCACGGGAACACCCTAATTTTTATCCAGTAAATTCAATACGTCAGAAAAGCCTCAATTCATTTCAGATAGAAAGAGAAGGATATATATAAATAGAGAGAGAGAGAGAGAGAGAGGGAGAGAGAGAGAGAGAGAGAGAGAGAGAGAGAGAGAGACAAACAGACAGAGACAGACAGCCGGAGAAAGAGAGACAGACGGAGAAAGATAGAGAGACAGGTAGAGACGGAGAGAGATATAGAGATGGAGAGAGAGAAAGATAGAGAGAATGAGAGAGAGAGGGGGAGAGTGTTTGTGTGAGTGAGTGAGTGAGAGAGAGAGAGAGAGAGAGAGAGAGAGAGAGAAGGAAGGAAAGCGAGGGTAGATTCTACAACTATACACGTTGTTGCTGTATTCTTTTGTTATACTATTTTTGAATTATTGATAAAGTTGCGTCTCTCTAGTAAACAAAACGGTAGTACAATAGTTGCTTCTTCTGCAATCAAATTCACGAGATACTTCAAATATCATTTCTTGGCAAAAAATGTATGGTAACCTTTCCTATATAGGGATTCATTGTCCATAACTTTACATGTTGTTGTGTGATTTGTGATATCTGTCTCTCTCTAAAGCTGGGGCCGAGTGAGAATTTTGCTCGAGGACAAATACTAGTCGGTTTTATTTCCGGAAAATGTACAATTTCTTTAACTTGATTTTATCGATGTCTACATTTGTGATGGAGTAGACTAGGTCACGGCCAGGTGTGGGTTGTTTACTTTCAACAATATGAACGATGAAATTGTCTAATTAAATGAAATGAAATTGTACCCAGAAGAGATTTTCTCGCAGTAAGAATAAGTTCTACAAAGAGAACGAGACAATGTGCTATTGAGATAACCTACATGAAAGTGGGTTCGGAACGTGAAAAAAGGAAATTGCGAATGGTAGCGGATTCGTGCTGTTGTATACCTCCCTATTTCTCACGTTTCTTGTCGCATTTGACATAAATATTTTATCAAATTAATCAGCCCTCATTCCCATCAAGAGTGGTGAGATCTAAATTCCTTTTTTTTTAATAATAATTTCTTTTGCATTGTACTTCATTTTGTGAGCCGACAGAATTCAGCATTGATATATATATATATATATATATATATATATATATATATATATATATAGTTTGTCCTTGTTATAAAATTGTCCACAAGCTTTAATCATTCCAGTTTATGTTACATGTTATTCCCTCGTAGTTCTCAAACATAGTATCTACAATGTCTGCATGAGAGAATCTAGCAAACAATTTGTTCAGGTTTTTGTCTTCTTCTTCTTCTTCTTCTTCTTCTTAGGTTTCAGCTGCAATGTCCTTCTCCATTCCACGAATAACCGGTTTGTATTGTTTGGTTATTCTTTGTAGTTCTCAAATTATGTAGTTCTGTAATGTCTTCGGCACAGTGTCCAGCATACAGCATAACCTTCTTCTTTTTCTTTTTTGCCCAGAATTCCTACTCCCGCCCGCGAAAAAAAAAATCAGTTGTATGGGTAATTTGTTCGGAACCTGTGTAGATAAGACAGAATAATTATATTAGGATGTGACCATTATATATGCAAATTAATGCACATTTGCAAAGTAATGTCCTTTTCTGTTAGTTACATAGATCTAGTCGCCTTGTTCTCTAAATTAGGTGTTTTCCAATAGGAATTCTAGTATGGATCTGGTGCTTTAGTGAAAGGTCGTTGTATTATAAATCGAGAAGTAAAGGCGGCCTCGAGATATGTACGCCTTTCCTTTTATCTGGTTTTACCTGTAAAAAATACATCTGGTCGAATTGCTCACGGCATAGAATAGTAAACAACAGAATGCATCTTTTTTTCTCTGTCTCTCTCTCTTTCTTTCTTTCTCCACCTCTCTCTCTCTCTCCCTCTCTCTCTCTCTTATCTTTTTATTTCGATATTTCTTTCTTATTCTATCTTTCTTTCCCTCACTCCTTTTTTTCCTTCTTCATACAAAGTCTTTTTCTCTTTCTCTTTCTATTGTTATTAGTGTACCCCCCGTCGCGTCTTCTTTTTTTAACGTAACCTAGGTTATGTTTAAAAAAGACGCCACCGGCCCCTTTATTTCCCCGATCTCTCTATACGACCCCTTTATCTCTTTACCCGTCTTTTTCTTTTTCTCTTCCCGCGCTTTCATGGTAAGACAAAAGTGACCAAGACACTGATCCCTTACGATTTTTTTCTTTCTCGTAGATAGCAGTGGGGTATGTATGCATCATGCCAACAATGTGTAGTCTTGTATGTTCAGACGTGGCTTCCTAGTCGGCGTAAGTTTTGCGTGCAGCGATAAACATTCCATACATATTTGAATTACACCATTAGTTGTCCATACGCTCTTACTCGGACCAACTTGCCACGATAAGTTGACGACCTTCCACCGACCCAGTCTAGTCTTACTCAGTGTAACTTCCGGAAGTGGTGGCGCCCGCACTAGTTGACCTCAACCCAGCTTCCGCATCTAAATTACCGCGCGAAATCTAATTTTCATTTTCGATCGTAAACAAACATATTCCTAAACCATTCAGATTAAATTTCAACATGAATCCCCGAAAGTTGCAGTTTATGATACTGCTGACCCCGGACGTTTTAAATGTTAGGTCATAAAACCCGTGTGAAAGGTCACAGATACTCCGAGTGCCAAGTGAGAGCATCCACACGGTCAACTTACGTTGCCCTCTAGTCGTGTTAGCGCGTTACTCCTGGAAAAATCCAGGTGTAAATCAGTCAGTGTAAAGGTCGGCGTAGCACGACTATCGTGTAGACCGTCACTACGCCGGCCTATACGCTGACCTTACCATACTTACGCCGACTATCTCTAAACGCGACCTTTACCCCGACTAAAATTGCTAGCGTATGAACACGACTAGTGGTGTTATGTGAGGATAGGAATTTGAAGAAATATGTTCCTTCTTTGTAGACTTGATTTCTCTAACCAAATTTTAATATCTTTCTTGTTTATATAATTGCATTATGAAGAGCTATTTCCATGCCTGATGCAGTTTTGTTTTTCTTCTCTTTTTTCTACACTTATAATTTCTATCATTATCAAGCAAATTACTAATGAGATCATCAAATTAATCCTTAAAATATTGTCGAACATTCATTGATCATTTGTCTGATCAAAACTGTGCATGTCATATGAAAGAACCTCAGAAGGAAACTCGACTTACTGGATATGTACTGAAGGCAATACATTTATTATTTTGTAAATTTCATATATACTTTGTAATTGTCAATTATATATTGCATATTTGAATGATCGAATGCTATGGATTAAGATAATCTTCAGTACACCTGAAAACCAGTCATACTAGTTGAGGATCTGTGACAGATCTATATCGCATAGGAAATCCAATAACAGTTGATATTGAAAGTGCAAAGTTTGCGGGAGTTGGAATTATGCGACTATTTACTCTTTTTATCCAGACTGGATTAAGAAACACTCTGTGCATATATACAATTCGTCTATGTGTAATTGTACTGCCAAAGTGTTCCATTTGTCATCAATCAAACTGGGTAATTCTTCTATGAACTTCTAGCTGGTCATTTTTCGGCTATCTCACATTCGTTTTCACTCCCTAAATTTTGTAGTGATTGATAGTTCATTCGGATTTTATATTGATAAACTTTTTCAGCTGTGGCCTAAAATTTATCATGCTCTTCTGTATTTCCTTTTTCTCCTCTCCAGATAAAGAGAGAGAAGGAAGGGACGTCCAAGTTCAACCTCGAGTTTCGTTTCCCTGACAACAGTACCTTAGCTGCTTTGCAGTTTTTCAAGTCTTAATGTTCAAACGATCATCTTGGACACAGAGCTGAAGCTACAATGAAGGCTTGTTAGAAGTGAGGTCGATGAAGTAGCTGTATGGAAAATGACATTTTGAATACTATGAGTGAGCTCCATTAGTAATTTTATTTACCATAACTGCATGGGATTTAAAAAAAAACCCACCTCTATGACCTGCATTGGCATATTAGTGATAATCTTCTCTTAAAGGTATAGACCAGTTCTGATCATGCGATTGCATTGTGAAAGAAACGTTGTGGAATCGATCAGAAAAGGTTGATCATCTAGCATATAAGTATTGGTATGTACTGCAAGGTTCTGGAATCACTAAAATGATAAGAAATTTGGCCCAGTCTTGGTAAAGTTACAAGCACTGTACACAGAAATATGTATATGGGACTATATACGCGATCGCGATATCTATCCGGTCCAGATAGATATACTAATTTACCAAATATATCAATTAGTAGGCGGTTTCCCGGCAAAATTTGTATCATCGCGTATTAGTCAAAACATATTCTTTCACATGATTGGTAATAAGAGCTTCCATTTCATTTTTTGAAATGGGGGCGTTTCCAAAACTGGTCTTTGCCTTTAATATTTGAGTCCAGAGGTGTCACCTGCCCACCATGATTAGTTAGACTTCTCATTGGTAACAACACTTTAAAAATCGTCATTACAATCTGAAACAATAAGATCTGATTTCCTCCATGAATTTGGAGGAGCGTATTGAAACCCTTTTTTTTTCTTCAATTGGAATGAGGGTTTAAATCCCTACAAAGCACATGTTTTCTAATCCTTAAATAATATGTTTTATTTGCAGTTGCACCCATGGCCTTAAAATTAGATGGTTGTATCTGACTGCTTTAAAGAAAATTCGTTTAATGCTGTGAACAGTTACTATGAATTAGAAGTTTGTTGAATCCAGATTAATGATAAGTACTTTGAATCCTTTACTAAGGCACTACATGAATTTATTGATATCAATATTTTATTAATTTAGTTTTTGCACAGTTAGCTGTTTTTTTTTTAACTGATTGTCTTTTATATAATGAAAATATATGTTTATTATTCATGTCTTAAATTCTCACAAATATAGTGTTCAATTCTAAGGCAACAAACTGATACAGGGAAGTGGCATGAAATATAATGGTCTTTATGTGTGCTATTTTTCTATTGTGTTAGAAGTCTTCTAGAATCAGTCATATTTGAAATACAAAAACAAATAGTTGAAACTGAGTACATACTGGAATCATACATTTCTACCATGCTCTTTCGCTTCACTCACTTGCATCATTTAGAAACAGGATAATTCTGGACAATGAGATGGGCGAATACCCTCATATTCGTGCATCGAATTGACCGCTCATAATGATTTATGTATTCATGTATTCGGCAGCGAATTCTATATTTTATCTAGTGTGTTGATTATAGTAAACATTTTATCATATTATATCATATTAAAAGTGTTATTATTTTTTGCTCGCTCGCTTCGTTTCTCTCGCAAAATGTAGAAACAAATATTCCCCTGTGTACATGGCACTTGACAAGTGTAAAAAGTGATGCAAAATGAATCTCCTGTAAATGAATTTGGGATTGGGATGACTTTTTATTTCTTTACAGGGTGCCGTGACTAAAAAAAAGTTGAAAAACGCTGGTCTATGCCACTGTACTAGATAGAGTGCCCAGTAAATTTGGACCCCTCCTGAGCAAACATGCCAAGATTCCATTAGCCTACTCGATACAGTGATCATCATGACATGTTCTCTGTCAGTATGAATACACTTAGTAGAGCACATGTTATTTGGAGTAGAAACAGTAGATTTCCGTTCCTAAACACGTTTGCTATCTCTTTTTAACTGGTCATATTTATTTGCCACTTGACCTGAAAAGAGAAACTTCTTGTTACCATGGAAACAGGCCAGTTTTTTGTTTTTGCATTGATAATAGAGACTCGAGAACGATTGCATTATCAAGTCTATGAACACAAACTTCGTTATCAGTCAGTCAAATTGGGAATGTGAACATTTAAAAGAAAGTGCTGAAACGCTTTATTGACATTCAGGCTATGGAAATAATGTCTCCGCGTATCATGTGTTGTAACAAAAATCATTAGGAATAAAATTGTTTTTGGTTACAAATTAAATTTGAGCAAATTTGTTTACGAAACCTCTAAACTATAGAATGCATGATTCTCTCTCTCTCTCTCTCTCTCTCTCTCTCTGCATCTCTCTCTCCGTGGCTCTGCCTCTCTGTCTCTGTCTCTCTGTCTCTCTTTCACTCTCTGTCTCTCGCTCGCTCTCTTTATCTTTACATTTTATCTCACTTTATATCTTTCTTTCAATTTCTCCCTTTCTCTGAATACAGATTTACTATCCCTTTCTCTCTATTTCTTTTCCTTTCTCTTTCTCTTTCCCTCTATTTCTATCTCTATAGTTATATGCTTATGACATCATTACTAAACAACATATATACCCTTCATTTTCTTCACACTTGATTGTAATCCTAAAGTTGTTATTAAGATGCCTTCATATCCGATCAATCTCTCTTTCTTTGGGCAACCCATTACTTGTTTTAAAAGCATATCATGATTCGATTTCAAATGAAAGCATGTTACCATGGGTACAGCATTTCACTGGAAGGACGCACATCATAAGTGCTTCTACTCAGTGAAATAAACTTTTTATATCACAATTACAAGCTTTCATGCATGCGTTTATAAAGCAGTCTGTCTAAGAATGTTACACCCTAGATATAGATCAGAATGGACACCGAACGCCCACACTTAATCGCCGTAAAAATGAAGAAAAGGTGACCATTATTGATGAATGATATTAATCCTATCCCGATGTGTTACTGATATAATTCTGTTGTTTCAAAGATTATTTAAACCAATACGTTAATGCATTATCCATTTGTAAGTTTAGAACGATTGAGTGGTTTGCATGGAGTAATACTTCTGATGGTATAACGGCGGGCTCAAAATTATAAGAAGCGGGTGGGCGATGAGGGTGGGGCAGTGATACTTGTAGAACGTGACAAACAGCGTCTATGTAACACTTTGTATAGTGGGTCAATGTTTCTCCGTTGTGGACCCGTCTATATCTGATAGAATCATTAAGACGTGCAGAATGTGAATATCAATGATGAGTACAACCTGACGAGTAAGTAAATTTCAAACCTTCCAAGAGACTAGCTTGATATCAGAAGAGCTAGAGTCTGCTTGTTGGGGGTTAAAGTTCATCATGTAAGAATTTTACATAATCAGTGTCGTGTAAGCAATACAAACAGCCATACTTTTTATGTAATCTATAAAAAAAATTATAGTACAAATATATAGTATATAAAGTATATATATAAAGTATATGTCACACACAACCCTTGTTCATAACCCAACATTGCATTTTATGTAATTATATTATCTCCGAAAATATACATCTTCACCATCAGAATGTATTTCACTTATATATATATATCATCGATTTGTAATTGAGCAACCTAGAAATTTATGACTTCTTGGAGTAATATGAAAAAAGGGCAAAAAGGCGTATTTGACGGCGTTTGAGGATTATAATGATAGATGTATAGTTTAAAGGATCGAGGAAATTCGAAAGGTGTGAGAGAGACAGAGAGACCGAGAGAGAGAGGGGGGATAGAGAGAAAGGGAGGGATGAGAGAGAGAGAGAGGAGAGTGACAGAAAGAGAGACAGACAGAGAGAGGGGATAGAGAGAAAGGGAGAGGGATAGCGAAAGAAAGGGACGGGTGAGAGAAAGAATAAGAGATGAGAGAGAGAGGATATTGAGAGAGAGAGAGGTTAGAGAGAGAGAAAGAGAAAGAGAGAGAAAAGAGAGGAGACAGAGAGAGGAGAATAAGAGAAAGAGAAAGAGACAGAGAAACAGAGAGACAGAGGGGGGAGAGGAGAGAGAGAAATAGAGAGAGGGAAGAGGAGAGGAGAGTAGATAAGATTAGAGGAATGGAGGGAGGCAGAGAAGGGGTTGGGTGATTACTTGATTTATGTGTTTTCGTCAAAGAAAACTATTATATTCGAGCAGCTGATAATTTTTACCAATCTTCTTTCGCAACTCTCTAATTCTGTTACCTTACTTTTCATGTAAAGAAATATATCGATGCACTACGATTGTTGTTATTAATAACCCACTCTAATGCTTTAGATAGATTTTACCGATTGTCATTATATATCAATATCAACGTTAAGTCATTGTATCACAATATATATATATATATATATATATATATATATATATATATTTGTTAAGCCCTGATTTTGTTTTAGTTATAATTTCTCTAGCACTCTAACAGCATGACCAGTGGCTGTTTGAAGTATTGGATTCCTCTTTATCATGTTGTTCGTATTGCTAATAATATTCCCGAGGCGTCATAAGTACAGTCATCATAAATCTCCAACTATGAGTTTATAGAAATTGAATGTCAAGCTAGATTATCACTCTGTTCTATATTTTCGTGTTTTCTGATCATATAAAAAAATCTTTGCTCATGTCATCGGATAAAAGCATGTGCTAGATTTGCGTTTACCCATAGTCAGACGCCGAGTGACCCTGATCCATTAGACTAAAATGAAACATATTTCAGCCAAATATTCGGAGCTCTCCAAAGTCATGTTCGGATTGATTTCATCTCTCTTGAGACTACATTAATAATTGTTTGAAGAAAAGGTATGATTCTGGAGAGGAATTTTGAACTGTAGCTTTTAGTCACGGTTTTCTTTTTGTTGTTCACCACGTTCTACGATTATTTGGTGCTGTACAGACGATAGAGCGATGGGCGTGAAAACGGGAAATCGAGTGTTCGAGTGCACATCACAATGTATATTGAAGACATGAGGCACATACCCTCAAACCAATCTTCAAACATATTCCTCGGATATGATTTCATCTCTCTTGGGACTACATGAAGAAAAGGTATGATTCTGAAAAGGAATTTCGAACTGTAGCTTTTAGTCACGGTTTTCTTTTCGTTGTTCATCATGTTCGTACGAGTATTTGCGTGAAAATGGGAAATCGAGCGTTCGAGTGCACATCACAATGTATATTGAAGACATGAGGCACATACCCTCAAACAAATCTTCAAACATATTCCTCGGATATGACATAAATGCGCTTGATTATTCTCATGTTCTCACAGTTGCATAAATCACTTAATTTCTTTGTACTACAGTAATTGCAATATTCGAACAATGTTAATAATTCAGATGTAGTTGCCCTGGAGACTACTCTTGACAGATGACATTAGCCAGTCACATGACCTCAGTTCGTAATGTTATGTATTTCATATGTACTGAGAAAAAACATCTTCATCGTAATAATGTATTAAAGTATCAAACTTTCAAACCATCACAATAACTTATCAAATGTACCTAATTTTCTTTAAAAATACACCAAAACATAAGAGATTTCAGGTAAAATATGAGAACATTGTCTGAATCATGACGTGGGGTATAGATGAGAAGGGTACAATAAAAAGGGGCCTAAGTCCCAGGCCTGATAAACGATGTCATTAAAACTTCTGACCTTAGAGCAAAGTGCAATCCAATTTCAAGCAATTTATCAATCTCCCCCCTGAAAGGATCGCTTACAATCAATAAATTTCTAGCTAAAAGGATCGGAGTCGTCTGTCGAGTTATATTGTAAAGTATTGTCTATAAGGTTAATATTGAAAAATTAAAACCCATCCTGAAAACATCCCGTCAAAGAATGGTTAAAAGTCATTCTACTTTAGATTTGGTATTGATTTGATATTTCTGTGGAAATCGTTTTAACATGTAAGAGAGCTTATTATCCACAATTACAGAGAACAAAATGTCTACCTTAAATGCAGCAGTTTATATCATTCGTGTGGAAGTAATGAAATCAATTACTTATCTGAACATGTCTGAACATCTTCCTCTTCGTTTAACATGTTGTATGCGCAGGTAAAATAATGATGAAAAAATCCAATGAAACTATAGGAGAATAAACTATAATCATGAGAACATTACTGTAAATAATCCAGTCGCCTTGTTTGCCTGAGAGGGGGAAAAGATTGAAATAGTATTAACCATTGTGTCTCTATTTAACTGGTTGCAAAGTACAGCTCCAAATACCTTGCTGAATTCGAACCCACGATCTCTTGTTTTTCGAAGGACAGACACACAGACACACAGACACACAGACACACCATGCATACTCACTTTCATAACGGTTATCGTTCATTTTTGTGTGGGTAAAATAATAAGCAATAGGGTTAACCTGAATATAGTCTAATACCTCAAATGTCAGACATTTAATGATATAACACATAATAAAAGGCGATATATAGAAGACAGAAGAATATGAGCGTGATAGGCAGAAAGTTAGAATGAAAGAAAGCAACAGAGAAAGAAAGAAAGAAAGAGAAAGAGACAAAAAAAGAAAAATAAAGAGAGAAAGAAAGAAAGATAGAAAGATAGAAAGAAAGAAAGAAAGTAGGAAATAATGGTATTTTTATATCAGATAAAAAGGTGAGTTCAATGGCGCTCAGTGATTTGGCCTGGAAGACGTGGTGTTATCTGAACTTTGGTTTTCGTCATTTGAACTTTTCGTAAATCCGGGATGATCTTGCTTTTAAGATACGTATCTGTGTTCTTTTAAGGAAAGTTATAAGGCTAGTATAGCATTGCGAAAGTGCTAAGCTCAAAGACCAATAACTTCAACTCTAAGGTCAGGATTCAAACTAAGAGTCATAACGCCTCCCACCAACTTCCTGCTTTTTTCGATTTTTGTATCGCGATCCAAAAATCTTTTATTTTTGGCGTGTGGGGACAGAATAATTTCACTAATCTTCGCGATTTACACCGCGATCCAACTCGCAGTAAGTCTTGCGATTTTTCAGAATAATCGCGATAGTTTGCCGGGCGCTGTAATTGTGAATGGTATTGAGAATCTAAAGTCGATTGATTTAATCCCAGGATTCCAAGCGCGCATACATCGTCGAGATTCACGCATGCGCAAGTCGGACGTTCTTGCCGTCGAGCGAGAATTCTCCGTTTGTGTGAATGGTCTTTAAAAAAATCAATCTTTGCATCGCGATTTAATTCGCACTAAAATGGCATGTGTGAACGGTCTTTTAAAAAATTCGATCTTTGCATCGCGATCCAAATCGTACTAATTGTTATGTGTGAACGGGCTCAGTGTTAGATAACTATTATTCCTTGAAAGACCACCCCTCCTCTCTCCCACAACCCATTTTCTCTCTCTCTCTCTCTCTCTCTCTCTCTTCCTTCTCTCTCTATCTCTCTCTTTCTTTCTCTCTCTCCCTTATAGAAGAACGATTTTCTTGTCTATAAATCTCCGATCTCTTTCTCTAGCCCTTTTTGCTGCGTTCCCTGTCTCCTTTTTCAAAATTTACTTTATCACGTCGCTCTGCTCCTCCTAGCTTTATCAAATGCTCGTGTATTCTCCTACAATTTCCTCCTTATACATGTCTTTTTAAAACGCTCCACTGCTACACCTTTTGTCAGCATGTTGACCTACTTACCTCGAGCATTTCATGACACGACTATAGGCGCGAAAACCCTTCAAGTGATTTTTTATATTTTTTATTGAATTTCCAATCTTTTTTCAATTTTCAGTACAACGTCATCTGCGACGTCTGTCGAGCTCCTGAAGTATATCTTGCAGATCACGACTTCGTCAAATACGTCATAAATGTATGTCTATGTTTCTAAAAAAAGAAGAGCTGATGTCTAAATTCAAATAGCTTTACTGGAACCATGACGTCACCAGTGGTCACAACGATCAAAAGTGAGTATTACTATAGACGTACGAGGCTAGAGTTTTAAAATTACACTATTCGTGCCACTTCCACCTGATATTCAGACGGTGGGTGGTCAATTTTTAGTTTATATATCCTATATATTTAGAATCATCTTAAGACAAAATTATATTTTCACTATAAAGGTATCAAAATGTTTGTCACTTGTTTCAATCGCTGGCAAAATTTTGTACCTGGAAAAATGATATTCATGGAAGCAAATTTAGCCTCCCCCCCCATGTCGAAAAGAGTGCCCGGTCTATTTACATGGGTATCGAATCTTCAAACAGTATACCTATCATCACAGTGTATTAATTCTAATTTAAATTTTTTCTACCACCGAACGTGTCTGAACTGACTTGTGTTCAAGAATCTACATAAAAGTTGAAAACTTTGTTTATATCATGTAAATTATCCGGAATTCCTCCGAAAATATTAAGTTCCTCAACAAGACCTAATAGCCCGAATTCACAAAGGAGGTTTAAATTTAACTCGTGGTTTAAACCCTCATTTACATAACGCATGGTTTAAAATTAGCGCAAAAAAGGCGTACCTTGCCTCAGGGGCGGATCCAGCCGGCGGCAAGGGAGGGGGCCTAAAAAGGGGCCCACTTCGTGCGAAAATTTGAAAATCGTGCCGATCGATTTTCGCTCAGTGGGGTAGTGAGCAAAAAAATTTTGGCACCCGAAATTTTTTCCTGCGGAAGGGTAATTTTTTCCACCACCCCTTGGGCGTCAGGGTAGTGAGCACAATTTTTTGGGGGCACCCGAAAATTTTCCCTACGGGAAGGGTTATTTTCCACCGCCACCCCTTGGGCGCCAGGGGCCCAACTTTTTTTTCAAAGAGGTGTTTTTACCTGTTTTTTCTAGGAAGGGCCCGGGCCCCCCCCTGGATCCGCCACTGCCTTGCCTTGGACCTCTAATATTGGACATCTGACCGTGTCGCGCTTAATATTTTGCGCTAATTTTTAGACCATGGGTTATGTAAAATGAACTTTTAAACCGTGGGTTAAATCTATCTGCACTAGTTTGGCCAGGAGGGATTAGACCTCCCTGCATGGTCACTGCAGGGCGCAAGTAGCTATAAGTAGTGCAGTGGGGCTTTAAACTTCCTTTGTGAATTCGGGCCATTAACTCTGCTAAATGATTTTTAAAGAATGTACAAGATATCGTTTCCTTTATGTTTTAATCACCATGTGTGTACGCAATGATACGAATGGTACACTCCATAGCACCGTATACTACTAGAAAAGACGGTAGTGTGAGACCCCGAAATGGTCATGATGATGTCTTAATGAGAAGGGGAAAAATCCTTTGATTCGTTAGATAAAATGAAAGAATAAGTTTCCGAAATTTTCCGAGAAGTGCATTTTAAATCACAGGCATTTCGGGTCTGATTAAATCGTTTATATCGGTTAATGAATACCATAGGAACCCCGGGACTAGGAAAAACGCCTACACCGGGGGAAGATGATTACGTCATTGTCTCAAGTCCTGATTATGTCAACTCTCTAAGGTAATGTGATCATTACGCTGCATTCAACTCGTGTCAACTGGTGTAATGATTACCATCTATGTAAGAACAGTTCATCGGTCATTACACACCTGTGGCAATCAATCTCAACTACGGTCATATGACGCCACGGCTAGCCTTGCTTTCAGACTGTAAGTTGAGACATTTTTTCAATCAACCTGATTTTAATGCTATCCTTTCTTTTTAATCATTTAATTTGACGATTAATGAATATTAAATATACTCTTGTAATAAAAGAGAGTGACTTTTTCGTATCTCGACCTCTCCGTGTTTATTCGTCATGCTAGTATATAGACATAAATAGATGCGAGGAAAAAATACATTTTCAATTAAACTGAATTTAATCGAATTTAATACGTACGTCGCGGCATATGCAGCAATCCTTTAAAATGATTAACAGATATATTGCGCCATATTAACGTGTACAAACACCCTGATCAATATAAATCGAGTAATTGGCGGTATGATTTGATAATATGACTGAAAGGTCTAATTGTCGAAGATTCTGGCGCATTTTTGGCATAAACATAACAAGAACGCCCATATGTTAAAATTCATACTTATGGCAACCTTAGATATCTCACAGCTCTTAGGTATCATTGTCGACAACCTTATTCAAATTTACCAAGTTCATTTAGTTCATATTTGAGATATCGATTGATTCTAGAAATACATGAATATTATTCTTATAGTTTGGATCACGCTTTCAGATCTACGGTGTTCTATCGACCAAGTTCTTGTGGATTTATTATGACACATCCTCAGGGTTTTGACCAGTATTACCAGTATTAGCCATTACAGGGAAACACGGGAAAAGAGAACAGAGGGGCCAGGGTTGAAAAAAGAAGAAGTAGGAATAAGCGCGGTCGGCCACCTACTTCCATTCACATTTGATTTATTTATTTTTGTTTATGTTTGTTTGGCTTATGGAACGCCAGAGCACTAGCTTTTCGAAGTCGCATTGTACGATAAATTAAACCATATCAAAAAGGTACGGTACTAATTTCGAAAAATGTTCCATTCTTATCTTTTAGACAAAGAAATAGTCGAAAATGATCACTTCTGAAAGACACTTTGGATCTTTACCCTGTCAATGATGTCAAGAGATAAGTGCAAAATAGAAAATGATAAAAACTCCATTGATCTCTGAATCATAAAATATTTATTATTTGAATTAAGGGATAATATTTCCCGGAGATGCCAACTTCATGTGAATAGGAGGGGAAAAAACCCTTTTTACGGTTACTCATTCCTGATCGGATTTACTTGAAAACATGACGCAGATCTATAGGTGTCAAGTTACAAAAATGTAAACGGATTCGAAGATGCCTAGCGAAAAAAATGCAGCATTCTTGGCATCGTGTTTACGGAAGGGCTCTCTAAAACAGTACTTTATCATCGATTGAAATTTTCAGTGCTTAGATCCAAGAGGCAATGGCATGATTTTCACCTGTATTCATCAGGACTCAGGAGCAACACAATTGACGAGAGATAGAGGAAGTGGGTTGATTGAAACAAAAAGCTGCCCCAGGAGAAGTGAATTATTTATGAAGTGAGACACCAACTTTCTGGCGAGGAGAAAAGAACAAGGGTTTAATATATTGGCCCCCTCCCACAATGATCTCTTTGTTTCCTGTGTGTATCTTTATTATATCCGCTGGCAGAGCGATTCTTTGGTGCGAAATGTTTTTAGAAATCGCGTCCGTGCAATAATCCTTTGAAGAAGCTAGAACCTTTCTGATACATCTCTAAGAAAGAGCGCGAGTAATAACAGTGTGCATTCGACGGAACGATGAGATAGCAATCAGTATGTTGTTAGGCGAAGTGTATAAGTAGCTCAGTGAAAAGAGTGACATGAATATAGATTTGAGTCACGGCCCCTTACACATGTTTAATCAAATGCTGCGAGAAAGATTTGGATATCCTAGGCATTAATTATCACGCCTCGACGCATATCAGGAACATGTCTGAATGAGCTGCAATAAAAACTGAAAACATCAAAGCAATTGCTGGGAGTACGTGTTCAGCGAACTTATTGAAACCAATCAAACAACAATTATGCAATAAAAAGCATTTCTAAAGAATAATAATAATAATAATATTCAGCTTTTATAAAGCGCTCAATACAAATGTCTCTAAGCGCTTTACAGATATACTATTACCCCGGTCATTGGATTCAGTGCTTGCCCGCACACACTGTGTGCACAATCTCCACTCCCTGGGGAGCATTCCAGCCAGCATTGACGCTCTAAAACTGTTTGACCAACAATGACGGTCGCATCCTACCGGGTACCCATTTAACACCTGGATGGAGAGTAGCAAGTGCAGGTTAATATCTTGCCAAAGGATATTAGTGCCGTGTCGGGATTCGAACCCTCGGCCTTCGCATCTCCAGTCAAGCGCCTTAAACCACTCGACCACGACACTCCCACAAGAACAATTAAATATATGTTTTCATCAAAATCAGAATTATTGCATTGACTCGATTACTTCTGAAAAATGATGTCAACGCTTAGGTCACCCAGCAGTGCAATTCCAGGTAAGATAAAAAAGGAATCACACAACTTATTATGCTGATATGCATCTATTCATATGTATGGGGTTCATGGAAACCATGAATAAATACGAAAATACAGCCATAATCTGAAGACCCATCACTTCAAGGCACGTGAAAGCATTTATGACATAACACTAGTCAATAGTCACCATTCATTAGAAGAAGAAAAAAAATACACCGTACAGAAGATAGCAAGGGCGGGCTCAATAATTGTGTAGTAGTTTAAGCACGTAACTATACGAGCATAGTGAGAAATGCGACAAGTGATTTGCCAGAGACTGCAGAATCACAAGTCAGGTACCCATTAAAAGAAGTGGTACCCTCTCGCTTTTAGCAGGAATGGGGTAACGTGACGGATTGGAACATTCTTGTCACGTCCACCCAAAGGCGGTATCCATTTTAGAGCATTAGGAGGAGGAAAGTGTGGGACGCCGATCGTGATTTGATATAGGAAGGAACCTACAAAGACATTGGGTACATTTTCATACGAAGAGACATATGGAGAGTCGAAGAAAGATGAGCTTCAGGAAAGTTGAAATTTTGTATGGTGAGATTTAGGTCTATATGATTAGGGGAGAGAAAGAAGAAGGAGGAGGAAGAGGAAGAGGAGGAAGAAGAAGAAGCAACAGGAGCAGAAAAAAGGAGAAGGAGGAGGAAGAAGAAGAAGAAGAAGAAGAAGAAGAAGAAGAAGCAGAGAAGTTTTAGATGCCGACCGTGAACTTACTACGGAGATAAGTGACGTCTTATAGGAGGAAACCTGCATGCAGACAGATGGGTTCATATCATGTAAAGAGTTACATGGAAAGTTGAGGAAACCTGAGCAAAAGGAAAGTTGAAAATGATTGACGTAGGAAAAGATGGGGTAAATGTGAAGAAGTTGGAAATATAAAGACGAAGAATGGAGAGAGAAAGAAAGAGAAGTAGAGACGATAGAATGTAGAAATCAAATATAACGCAAAAACAGTGATGTGTGATATAAGAAGAAGACAAAGAAATATAAAACGCTTGAATTATATATTCTATTAACTTTTGTAACAATAACTTGTCATTAGTTATAAATATTTCGTGTTGGAAATGTGAAACAAGGCGTAACGGTTATAAATGTTAGAGATTTTTAAATGTATATTTTCATTGGTTTTACATAGCTAGTTCTCATTGGACATGGACGTAGAATGATGTGATGCAATTAATGTGACGATATGTGTAAAACATAAAGCGTAAACGGCAAATTTAAGACCTTTTCCTGATCATGCAGATGAGGTGTCCCATAGGGGTCAGTGTACGCACCCTTATTGTTTTCAGTCGAACATGTTATCGTTTGAGGCAGCAAGATGTCAACTGTCATTGTTGTGGGGTTGTTTGGATCAGTACTTATCGGTTTTTTTCTTACGAAGATAATGCTATTTATATACTGAACAGTTGTACTAGGGACTATTAATGAACTTGGATGAACTAGCGTGTGTGGTTGCGCCCCACCCCCACCCCTTCCACTCCGATTTAGCTGGACATCAAAAAGTGGTTAGACCACATCAATCAATTTCACATGTGTTTCCATTCAATTCGTCTGCAAACCACCGCATGGCATATTTTGAAGGTGATCAATGAAAGAAAACCACTATATCAGGTGGGATACTAATCATTGATACTATTCCAGTCACGTAGAAAGGCCGTGGTGTTTACCGTGAAAAACAACAGAATGAGGTTGGGGTTGAACTTGAGCCCATTCGCAGACATGTATCTATGTGAAGACTAAAAACAAGACATGTAATAGGTCAGGCGCCTAATAAAGAATTACGTGAAACCGATCGCTTACATAATCTTCTAATGGTAAATAGTGAAAATAATAGAAAAGGAATCTCGATTATTACTGTTCCTGTATAGATACAGCCAAATGATTGGTGGAGAGCGTGTCATCACGTGGTCCTCCTGATCGGATCAGGATATGGTCCATTATAATGGTCCATTCAAGAGTTAAATCTGTGCGATTAAGTTTCAACTTTTTATCAAGTTTAATCAAGGTGGAATACAAACTTGAAAAAAAAGAAGGAAAATGGAAGATACGAACGAGGGGTTCCTTTTATGTATAGTTCGTGAACCATATACGTTTGTAATATAGCTGTGTCGTGTAGGCCAAAGCTCTGTAATTCCCTTTCACTCTGTATTCATGGCGGTGGGTTTTTTTAAGTGTGGAAGTAACATTAGACTGAAGAGTCAATTTCCTATCGCTGAATAATATGGGCATTCTATAAAAGCGCATCTTTTCTGAGTTTCTGCTATGCTCTTTTGCTTGATAAACCATTCTCCTCAATTAAGCTTAGAAATTGATGATAGTTGCGTGTTTCGTTCGGTGGTAAACAAAAGGGAAAGTGCAGGTGCAATATATAGGCTTTCTACATTTTTCAAACTTTATTTTATTTTTTACACATATTAAACGCCAAATCATAAAAAACAATGTATCACCCTTATGCACGATTATCTATTAATAATCAATACTGCAAAATCGAGTACTATTTGACAATATTAATCTAAAAGAAAAAAGGATCTGTTTCAAACTGCTATGAGAAGCAGAATTTGAAATTCCTAAAACCTAACGTATACTTTACTCAAAGAAAAAAATTCCCCCTTTGTTCTTGCCTATCTTTACGGTGTGTTTAATATACACACGAAGTATTTCACGCGCTATTTCTATAAACTTGGTTGACTTCAAGTTCAATTTCAAGTTCAGTTTATTTCACATCCAATAAAAAAATTACAACAATATAACATTCAAATACAATAATATAAAATGCAATATATATAAAATATGTAATGCGGTGAAAACAAATACAACAACAGTAACACTAAAAATAATTAAAGGTTAGAGTAGGGATGTGAGGGACCAGAAAAGGCCATTGACCTATCTAGGCTGGTCCCCTTTTTCTACAGACCCATAAGTAAAATCTTCAGTAAAGCAAATATTGACAATATAGACATTACATTAACTGAGACATACATACACACATACATAGGACAGGTACAATTAAATAAAGCTAAATAAATATAATGTAACTTGTTATTTGTTTGTGTTTAATTTGCTTGCTTTCCCCAAAACACTTTAAACAAATTTGCGTCATTTACGTTAACAAAACATTCAATAATTTATTTAAAACAATAAAGTTGAAGCCTTATTGCATTAAAAACGTGGGAGGGATGAAATTCATCATCCCCTTTGCTAATAAGAGGTTTATTCTGATTATAGAGCCCCGGAACCGGCGTATCTTCTGTAATTCCACCCTCACTTTGCATTTATTCTTACAGCCCAAGAATGCAAAATAGAATACTATTACGTGAGAGCAATCAATCATTGCTACGCAACTCGACTGCATCCCTTCTTACTCGCTTATATACATCATAAAACATTTTACAATACACTTGTTTTTTCTTTCGTCCTCTAGAAAAATATGATAGATGAGATATGAGCCTTTGTATGCCTTGTGTGTTCACCTTTGCTTATTTTCCAGTAGATATGGATGGATGATGGATGATGGCGTGAAAAAAAAAGGAATTTCAAGGACGAAGAACGGTTTATGTTTGCCAGGAGAAACTGAAGTCAATTATCATCTATATTTACTTTTAAATTCGAAATCAGAAAAATAACTTAGTATGTTCATCTATTAGTTATTCCAGTAACCTGCAGAGCGCCAAATGTTGCATTCTCTCCAATTAAGAGAAGAAGGAAATATTAGAATATAAGGTGATGGTGATGGTGATAATGATGATGATGATAATGCTGCTGCTAATGCCGATGATTATACACCTAAAATTGACTGCCAAGAAAGTCATTGTGCCTGAAGACCAACAAGTGGATCCGGTGAAAAACTTCGCAATGTGAGCATGCAGTACTGCGAAAAAGTAAAAATTGATTAAAGTCTTTCATTCATAAGAGGTGCCAATTTGTCTGTTGATAATCGTTGTGGCGTCTAGGATGATCATGGTAACGTTTCTAAGCCGATATGAATCGAAAAGGTCATCAACCGCTGTGCCTTAGCGGTCAGTCTTAATGGACCAGTGTACAATCAATTTGCTGACCATTCTGTTTGAAGTATGGCTGAGGTATTTTAGATGGATATACTGTTTTGATTAATTTGTATCTACTCCATCTTAACAATTTCCTGTTAAAATTTGCGGGTTTTTTTTTTTGGTAGTTTGCTCATTTATCTTTCATTTTCATATCTCTGTTATTTGAGGGTTCGCTCTTTTTTTTACATAGATAATTGGTATCAGCGTCGTTCACGCAGGAGCTTTCCTAGACCATTTAAAATGGAGGCGTCAGAACAGACTTGCCAACAAACTTCCAACAATCGCAAAACGCAAAAAGGGCCCTCAGATTTTATGATTTGCCGACAATTAAGGCTTAATGTTGAAATTCTTTGATTAGCCGACAGTGTTCAAATGATTTCCAAGAAGTGAACATACAAAGTCGGAAGTCATATTTCCTCTATTTTGCCGACAAGACAAAGGTCAATATTTGCTGACTCTCCAATATTCACACTTCTTCTACTGGTAAATTTCTGCTCATCGGTAGTATATGATTTAACAAAGATAGCCTGTGATGTATTGAATTAGACTTTAAGGAATGAAATACATTTTAGACAAGTTATAGTGGCATTGATACTCAAAAATAATTCGTCATAATTCTGAGATAATTGTTAATAATTTCAAAATCCCTGGACAACTACTCCCCGGACAGCTTCCCCTGGAAAACCCCATAGAAGGACAAATACACTTAATTTAAAGATACTATGTCCCATTTGCAGACCAAAAAAAAAAGGGTTAAATTCCGAAGGCATTTGGAAGACAATACTAATTTAGAACTTCCCTCAAAACGAAAGGGCTTGAAAATGGCTTTTAGTGGGAAAATAACGACCATTAGTTGTCGAATCGACTTAAGTGATTGCAATCACCTAAGTAATAGTCTGATTTTCAGACCCTTTTACCGAATTGTCGTACGTTTTGTGCTGCACAAAGATTCAATCAGTTTAATTTTGGCCATTACAAGTAGTGGGTTATTGATGTAGACAAATTCTCATGTACCGGTTACAGCTCATTTTATGTATGTCATTACCCCCCCCCCAAAAAAAAGACGTCTGACTCAGTCAGTCACTCAATAGTGTCTGACAGTGAAGTCTAGAAGATAAACGGGTTTCCTGGCATAATTTGAATACTAGAACACTGCTAATGTTTATATGTCACATAATATCATTAAAGCGACTCGGTAACATTGCCTCAGATTCTGAAACAAAAACCTGGATTTAGCTCACGCTGCAATCATAATTATAAACCTTTAGGTCAGTCAGGAATCCCTTGACTTTTACAAGCCGATCGCCTGTCTGATTATCAAGATATTTATGATTGGAAATCGAAATTTCATTTTTCGTTTTCCTCACGGTTTTTATAACACTACAGTCTATTGGGGAAAATGAGTATGGTAAAACCGGTCACTCAAAGACTTTTACTTTTTCGAAGCGCAATCTTTTTAGAGCTTCAATATTATACCATATCACAGACACTGATAACACGTAGGGCCATGCATCTCAGATTTAACATTGTTAAACGATGCCTTTAAGATGTCTAAAGGTAATATAGGAATATGCTGTGAATAGTTGTCCGGGATAATTGTCTAAGAGAAAGTTGCCCCAGGGATTAGTTCTCCAGGGCGGCTGTCCTGTTTAACCCAATAAGGCCGGGGGGGCCATCATGCCCCCTCCGCGATTTTTCTGATTTTTCGGGAACGCATACGGATGACGCACCGCCGCTTCATGACTTTATTCTTTCGAGTCTTGCGCATCTTTTAAAACAATTTTTTTGAAAATCGGACCTACCGTTACAAAGTCACGTGACCTTTTGTCTATACATGTCGGCCCGAAAATCGCTGATTTTCGTGATTTGTGTACAAAACATATGGAAATATCATTTTTCCTAAAAAGAGATAAAACATTGGTTATTTGGTCTTGTTTAAAGTTTAGCTGTTTGTTTTGGGGGTCAAAATAGTTAAATTATTGTTAGAAATGAAATAAAACAACAAAAAAAAATGAAATACATAAGTTAAAAAAACAATGAAATACATAAGAAATTATTAAAACAAGAAATAACATATGGAATAACCTAGCTTTCCAAATTTTTTTTTTCGTATTATTATTCCAAATGGTCTAACAAATATATGTAGTGGAAAAGAAAGCTTAAATATGAAGAATATATGATTTATGGGTAAAAATATGAATTTTTGACCTTATTTGCATAATTTACCATAAATATGCAAATGAGTAATTTTCAAAAAATTGAAATTGCTATAGTATTCTATACACTTCACTTGACATGCATGCAAATTTTCGCGGCGATCGGCTGTTTCACGGCCGAGATCTGGGGCCATAATGGCCCCCTCGGCCGTATTAAAGTTGATATTCATAGAAGAGCCCTAAACATGGAGATATTCATATCTACAGAAAGCTTATAAGCCATACAATGAGCTTGGATGACATTCAAACAATATAACACTTCCGAAAAAGCGAAATTAGGGTGAAAACAATCACCCTATTCTCTGGGACAAATTTGCCCTATTGTCATCCGAAACGGCCTTTAGCTGTGACGTAGGAAAAGGGAGGCGTGGCTAGTGTGCCACTTCCGGGTATATAGTAGAATGCATGTATAACATTATAAGGCTGAAAACACAGCTTCAACTTATGTGTTATTTTACCCTTACTATAGAATAAATTATAATACAACATCGTTTGTAAGTTACTTCTCATTAATATTTCCATCTTGATATTCTAAGAAATGTATTATTTGTGAAATAAAAACGTTGAAAAATGGGGAAAAAGAAGGTGAAACTATGGCTGTGTCCCCGGCTTTGTTGTACAGCAAGCCTGCATATATTATGGGGATTTGGGTGCCGGCGATTTTTACCACCATGTAGTTTCACTTTGACATATCAGTCGGAGACTTAATTCACCTCTTCCACTATGAAAAAAAACAGTTAGTATTGATTTGATCATTATTATGAATAAAATAAAATTCAAACAAATCGAAGAATATTTCATTTAGTCGATCGTATCATGGCTAGATTAGCTGGAAAAATCGAGGCGATTCTGCTGTTGTTACGATTCATCTGCGAGTAGTGCGGCTCTTGGTAGCCGCATTACCTACACGGCTGATCGCTGATTGAATTTAGTATCGCTGGCGGATTTACATTACCTGCGCGCACATCAAAACACACGTAAACGTGACCGCACTGCACACCGCACACACACGGTGCTACACGCTTGCATTTCAGTCGCGATAGACGAAACCCTTACGAAACCAAAACGGCGAGAAATACACTATTCCTTGTAATTATAGTTATCGACAAATGAAAATGGAGAAGAAACATTATTCCTTGTTATGTCAAAGCAAATTCCACCTCGGAACATGATTCTACTAAAGGTAATTTTATTTTGAAACACAGCTAGGTTGATTTTTCATACTATCTCCGTGTACATACAGCTCAGCTGGCAAGCTAAAGCCGGTGAAAAAGTTGAGTTGTAAACAGTTATTTTACGGATATTGTCACTTTTTCAATGCCAATAATGACATGAATATTGACATTAGGATATGTTTCAGGACGGGAGAGGACAACTGTATGTCAGATATTGACCATTCAGGCAATATCAATCGTTTTGAGAGAGTGGAACTGACATCCACTCTATGAACATTTGTGTGTAGATCGCAGTTATAGTCTCTGTAGCTGCGTGAAGCATATCCCGGCTCTGACGTCACTCACAAAGCCACTTTCCCTTAGGCGATTTCTTAGGTCAGGATAGAGTCAATTTAGCGAAATTTGATTTTCATAAAACACAAAACTGCACACTTTCGTGGCATGTTAGCTGCATAAATTGCTTTAATAACTCATTCAATTATAAAATAAACTATATTTATTTGATTTTATTTCCTATAAGTATCAACTTTAAGAACTCAAATAGCCCGGCCTTATTAGGGTTAAGTCTTTCGATTGCGCATAGCTGATAATTATATTCACTTAATTTAGTTGGAACTTATCATTTTGTATGAATGTGTACTAAATCATTACAAATATCAGCCATGGATTATGTAGCATTCGACTATGCGAGAAAGACCACTGCCACCAAATATCACATGAAATGTCAAATTGTAAGAAAAACAAGTCAGTTCCTAGCGATTCTAGGCCACAAACTCCACGTCTTCTTGTCGAACGAATCAAAAGTGTTATAGATTAATCGTGTTCTTGAATCCCATGTATACGACTAATATATTCTGCTTCGATTGACCCAGATTCTAAACCCCTTAAATTATCTTCATTATTTAGCTCAATCAGGGTGACCAGACAATTTTCCTGCATACTTTCTATTTTGGCATTCAATTCAGCGAGTACGAGACCTAATATAATAAAGTAGGGTTCGTTAACTATCCGATATGAAAAAAGGACAACAAAATATTGACGAAATTCGCCTCGGATGGGGCCTCGGGGGAACTTTTTTGTATAATTAGATACATCAAGCTTTCACCTAATTCTCATTTTTCTGATACCAGATCGATGAAAGAGCTGTCTGTTATATTTAATAAAATTGTCCTTCTTGGCGAATCATTTTCCTCCCCTATCAATAGCCTGACATATTGATCACTATCTATATAGAAGGCGCCAAGGTGCTATCATGTTGTCTTGTTTGCTATGTCGAGAAGAGCACTTTTCCAAGTCTTTATTTCTACCTCGCCGATCTCGATCGCTATACCGAGAGCATTTCGCTGCTTAGCCTGAAAACCCCTCAACATCAGTGGCAGGTTTATGCAGGTGTCACACTGTCCCGAAGTTGACATAAGATGGACACACGATGAAGGAAAATTCCAAATTCGGCTCTGATCGCAAACACATCGGGCCATATCGGGGCATTCGTGAGGGCATCTGAAGCAATCGTATAACCGCCGGTGGATTTTTCAGGCTCCGGCAGCAACTTCGTGAGCGATGGCAAAATCTTTGGCAAGCCAAAGAATTGCCCGAAGAACTTACGAAGGTTCCCTTTCGTGTTGAATTCGTGTGTCCATGTTGCCCTTCGTTAGGCCATCGTGAGGGCATCTTGTCAAATCGTGTCATCTTCGTAATTACTTCGTGTGATCATCGGTGCCATCGGGCATTTTCGCCTCACGAAGACAATACGAAGGAAACAAGAAACTGCCCGATCGTCTGGGGAATGCAACACGACTACGTGAAGCCCTCGCAATGCCGTCGTGTAGCCATCGTATTATAGTACGATGACATCGAGATGGGAACACGGTGTCGGCGAAGACAGCCGAATTTGAGTTTTTCTCCAGAAAGTGCCCTTTTTGTTGGTGCCCCCCACTTTGGAAGTCGCTCCGCGGCCCCTACTCAGAGCATCAATAATCTCCGATCAGCAATTGAATTTCCCACGGTCGGCCGAAGGTTTTATACCATCGGGAGGTCACCTGACGCCTTCGTGATCTAGTTCGAACGCATCGTACTCACAATACGACGTCGTGTAGCCATCGTGTGGCCTTCGTGTGGCCTGCGGGTGAACTACTTTATAAAAATTCACATCTTCGTGTTGCCTTCGTGTGTGGTTCGGGTGCCATCGTGTGACCTTCTGTATCCATCGTACTTGCTTCGGCTGTTGATTGGCTTTTGACCAAGTTCGGGGCCATCTTCGTGCGAAATTCAAAATTAGATATTCGTGTGTCCATCTTATGTCAACTTCGGGACAGTGTGACGCCTGCATTAGGGAACGCTACCGGCCCGTGCACCTCTTTCAAACCAAATAGGTATACCTTGAATAAAATACAACAAAGAAATAATACTTAAGAAAATACATTATGCTTTAAACGCATAATCGGGGTGTTTATTTGTCCTTTGCATATGATATGATTATAATAAAGAATTTTGATTAGTCTACTGCGAAGAAACCCTAAAGACTGGTAAGTAAAGGGAATCAAATGATGACATGAAATAATTCCACCCTAGCGTGCCCCTAACCTCCTAATTGTACAAGATCAGGATTCGCCCATGCATCAAATATCAAAATATTCTGAAACAATTTTTTTTTAAAGGTTTTGACATTCGGAGGAGTGTTTCTTTTTTCTTTTTCTTTTTGGTAGAAGGAAGGCTGCTCTGGAGAGTGATGTATCAAAATAATATTCATAACCAGAAGGGAACAAATTATAGGTCAGTAGGAGGACGGGAGGATGATCGAGTAGTATTTAACAGATGAGGTGACAATGCGTTGTTCGAAAAGAGAACGGAGCACATCTCCCCCACTGAGAAGCCTTGGGCAAGATTATAATTTCCGATTATTTAATCTATTTTTTGAGTTTCCGAAGACACACAGGTCATAGTGACAATATTTTGATGAATAATATGCTAATGTCTTTAACACACTCCCCATCCTAACTACCTGCCCATTTTCCGTTTGTTACCAAGCTCATTATTAAAATAATTTAGTATATACAGTCCTTTAAATCTATATATATGTATATATATATATATATATATCGGTGTGTTTGATCTTTTGTGTACGGACATGCATCTGCTATTAAACTTAAAGTAGTTTCCCGTGATTTAAAAATGCAATGCAATACAATATCGTGAAGAAATACTGCTTAAAGTTGTTTTATTTGTAAATTGGTATTTGATTGTAGTTTTCAATTATCTACATTGTGTCACATCGCTTTGCTGTGGATTCTATGGACTTATTGCGGTAGGGGGAGAGGGGGAGTAGGAAGGTAGGAGGGGCGAAGGCCTCATCTGTTCACTTCAGGATTACCTTGCAGAGTGTAAATCATTCAACTGGCACCGTTACTGAATTGAGTTGCCATCGAAAATAAAACTGAAATTAAGATGGGTTTACGCGGACAGTTACCGTTGTCTTTCAGTGATATTCAATACCGACGTTTGAATCTCACAGACTCCTTGTCGTTTGTTCGGCACATCGCTAACTCCCAGGGTGATCGCTAGACCATCTTGAAGGAGGAGGAGGGGGGTGCATTGCATCAATTTTCCCACAATAAGCTGACAATTTTTCAAGTAGAAAAAAAGATTGGCCCGTAGAAATTAAATTTGTCGACGAGTGTGAAACCAGGGCCCCTTCTATTAAAGAGTTGTGATTGATTCGAATCAATCGTAACTTCAAATTAATTGCAACTCTTATCTCTTAAGTACACAGTTGCGATTAAATTTAAGTTGCTATTTATTAATATCAATCGCAATTCTTTATAATACATTACCAAGGTCTCAAATTTTCAGGGTTCCTTTCAAAGATAAACTCTACACCCACGCCTAAAATAAGAAGGGGTCATGCAAACTTCCTCACTGTGGTGACACCCCTGCTTAAACGGAAAGCGGATTTAAACTTTCATGCCCGTTGCCCACGGGCATCATTAGGGACTTTTAGATTTACACGACGAGAACGTGGACTGCCACGTGTGCCATTCTTTCAAGGCACTGGCCCGTGCCCGGCAGTGCCTTAAAAGGAAGTCACATTACCTTAAAAGGATGTCACCGTGGCAGTCCACGTTCTCGTCGTGTAAAATCTAAAAGTCCCTATTTGCCTGACGTAGGACTGTGTCAGTTACTGCTGTGCTCTTTGACGTATCATGCGAGAGTGAATCCATACAAAACATGATAATTTTCCGTTCAAACCATGCGTTCAAACCCTGGCGTATAGGCAAATTTCCTTCACACGCTCGATTGGCGCAAGTAATACGCAATCGCAACGGGCATAAGGCAATTATAGAATGTGATCGGATTGGCGCTTTTGATGCGTCTCAGCTGAGTTACACGACGAGACCGTCACCAGACCTACAAATAACTTATAACGTACTCATAATTGTGATTGAGGTTTCAAGGTGATTATAGGCTTAGCTCAATACGGATGATAATATTTCGGTTCGCATGATAATTTAAACCATTAAACCATTCAGAATGTGAACCTCCATTGCATTGACAGATGAGTTCCCTTGTGGTCTCACTCGAAATTGTGTATGCATGCATGCATACATTCATGAAAAAGAGGTACGTGTGGAGGCCATCATTGTCTACACTTTTCTGACATTTCACGGATCGCTTAACCTTTTTTTTTAAAGGAAGGCCTAAGTTGGGTCAATATCCGTGATATTGACAAATTAAAGGTTCTTTTATTGAATAGACTAGCTCCCCTGAGAGTTTTGAAAATGCCACCCATGCGGAACACCGCCACATCTTATTCGGGCAGTGGAATGGTCTTTCTGTATGTTTAATATCATATCTCGTATATTTTCATGATGAAATCACATTATCCCCCATTAAGGTGGCAAAATGGCGCCCGCCCCCATGCCTATGAGTATTATAAAGCCCTATTGGCGAATTGATTGCATGGAATCAAGGGAGAGGCATTTTCATATTCCGGAACCATTAATATTTAAACCTTCACATTAACAGAGAATTATCTCGGGGGTAGTGTCAACCTCTCCTGATGTAACTGTCTCTCAAAACAAGGCTGATAATGCTTTGATGTCAATCGATTCCCTGTATTTCAATGTATATCACGATCTTAGGAGATTTTGAGGTTCTCCCCATTTATCGACCAGAGGGAGTAACAAAAAAAGGCCAAGGACACATAGCAAACTACATTAATGTGATGGATTTCATGAGCCAGCTGCCTGGCGTAACGGATTCATTCTTGTTTTATCGGATTGAAACCCTCACATTACGAAAAACGAGTCTCACGAGAGAAATATCGATACATATGAACAGCTAATAACCTGGAAACTACTTTCCAAAAGCTTGAAGCTGACCACCATAACCATGACCATTATTACCATCATCTCCAGGACATGAAGTGAACTTAAGAAGTTCTCCTATTCATTAAAAAGGGAAATAATAAGTTAGTCACAACGCTAATATGATCACCGTTGTCAATAGCTATAGCCTTGTCAATTCTACTTATTTAGAATAAACAATACGATTTCGTAATCCTGTTGTACAATGATCGATACTGAATGCATGCTAATCAAACACAAATTTATCCTCAGCGTGACGGGTTTCCCGACCTCAGTCCTCTCAATTGTTGTTGATCGTGACAGCGCATGAGAAAAGCGCGCAAATTAGACAATCGGGAATAAATATTCTCTTTTGTGGGGAAGAATTCAAGAACCTACCGGATGTAATTGCTCTTGGGAAGAAGAAAGACGACTCATGTGATGCTCTTTAGGGTTTCTCTCAGAGATACGGGTTTCCCCAAAGACGTAATTAGAAGTGAATAACCAACGTGACCGCCATGACGTAAGATGAAATATGGCTTCTGTAATCTACGTTTGTGATTAATCTTCAAGCCAATCAAGAGAACGATTATTGCAATTAGTTGGTAGTCTCAAATATCTTTAAGGCTGAGTGAGAGCAAAAAAGGCACTGTCAGTCTGTTGATGACGTACATGTAACAATTATACCATTTCATCCTGTAGACTCTTCAAAATGTTATATAATCATAATATAATAATGATGTGTTTACACAGGGAAGATTCATTAGCATCAATTCTAAATGGCCCTGCAATTATAACGAACCCAATTTTCACGTACATGTACGTATTTACACCTGGATGGAGACTGGCAAATGTGGATTAATGCCTAGCCAAAATACGTCAGTGCTGGGTTGGGATTCGAACCCTCAACCCTTGGGTTGAGAGTCAAGTGAATGAACCACTATACCACCACACATTCACACATTAATGTATATGTATTCACTCTGTTAAAAAGATATACATTAGCTTTGAAACAAAACAAGGGCTTAATGTCTTTATTTCTTTTCGAGCATGAATTTGATTTATTCGGGTAATTCAGAGCCAGAAAGGCGTTAATTGCAAAAAAAGAAATGTTTTCTTAACGCATGTTGGTTTAATGTTCATCATGCTCATGAATTTCCCAGAGTTAGTTAAAGCCTAATGTAGTCTACAAACTTGATGACATCGTCCCCTGTGATATTAAGGGGATCTATTTTATTCGCTTTTAAATTTTGGCACGTGACTATATGATAGACATTTGTATTGGAGCCTGAGATTCGCATATGGTTTTTAAATTATAAGAACTCATTAGTTTATTACATGCGGTATTGTAATGCAATATCTCGTTTTAGACAATTATCCCCTATCAAAATAGATCATGTCTGAAAATTTGATCACATATCAAGTACTTTTTTTTTCTTCTGTTATCGTCTTTTCATTTAGCGGACGTGTGCAAACAGAGAAATTAATATATTATCACTCGTCTTTCGTCTCGTCTTTATTTGATATTATATATTTTTTATACCTAAAGAGAAAAAGTGAAAGAAATACACACGGTAGAAATGCGGGCAAAATATGTGTCAAATATGGCCGTCAACAAACATGTTTCGAATGATTCCCGCTTGAATGACCTGTATAGTTTTATATATTCACCATGCATTTGAGATTACCCCAAAGTCCATGTAAGTCATACCCCAGTCTTGCCAAGACGCCATTCCATATGATAAACACCCCATTTTGAATGTCAAATAGAAGTCAAACTATGCTCAATTTCCTGTTGAATTAAGTCAAAACTCGCTTCAGCCCCTGAAACGGTTTGATAATGACGAAAATAATGATTTATAGCCTTTACACTTTTTAAAAATAAAAATAAAGAATGTATTTCTTTACATTGTATTTCAATGCATTTGTATTCAGCTGTATCAGGACTTTGAAGAATGTTGTATGCTTCTTATGCATAATCAGTGGCGGAGTATACATTTGAGGGCTCTAGGGGTCACGTTCTAGAAGTCTTGGACAAGCCCTCCCCCCATCCCCCCTCACAAAAAAAGGAAAAAAGGAAGAATGCCATGACTCTCGTTTCCTCCCTCCTTTTTCGCCTTTTTGTATTTTTTTTTGGGGGGGCGTACGTACAGTGCCTCCCCCCCTTGTTAAGCCACTGGTAATATCAGCATTATGACCATGGATAGTGATTATCAAAATGAACCAATATATTAACGAATTAAAGTAACATTATACAACTTTACCCTGTTCAACAATTGTCCGCAAACGAATTGGAGAGAACGGAATTACACATAATGCCCAATTCCTATCATTATTTCTATCATGAAATAAGTCTAATGCCTTCCGTCTGTTTTCCCAATTAAAGACGTTCCGTTTACTTTTAATTCTTAGGATAAACACCATTACGAGCACTACGGCCACTGGTCCAATGATGGATGACTTCAAATCTCCTCTCCGTCCCAGAACTGAAAACAAACATGGAAGAATGTTTTGTCTGGAAACATTAGGAACATGACTTTCGGTAGAAACTCACCTCAATAATTGCCACCGACTGGAGGACAGTAAAGAAAGGGTAGACCTTCCCTCATCGGTAGAAGCCAAGGAAAATAACAGGGACGCATCAAGAAACTAGATACTGAAGTACACGTAAGAAGGAATGTAAACAATGAATGCATATAGCAATCAAATATAACATTTACAAGAGCAACAAAGAGTTCAGTAAATAGACAGGGCTCTAATCGATGGGAAGACAATAAAAGAAGCAAAGAATACAAAATTAAAGAAAATCAACCATCATGTAGGCTAAGCAAATACAAAACCTTTTAGATAATATTCTTGTATAATGTAACGAATGAATAAGATAAAGTGTATTTTGCATGAAGAGAAGAACAGGAACTAAAATTTGACGAGGACATTGATTGGGTGCGACCAGCCTTCTTTAACTTGATCAACGCACCTCCCTAACTCTATACTACAAGTAGACCGGCCCTCAACCTTCAACCTCCCAAATCTCTCTCATTACATTACATGTCCCTGATGCACTGAATTGAGGAAAGAGGAATCCTTAAATATTTTAAGATTTATTGTTTGCTCCTTTTAATACATGTCTTTAACGTGTTAAAATAAGATTACCAATTTTCAACTTCATTTTGTCTTCTTAATGAAATCATGAGCCCTTTGGGTCTATTGACAGGTGTTAATACACCCCTGTCTGTGTTCCCCGGAGACCCTCCCTTCAATCAAAAGACTCTTTAATGAAGAATTTGAAACATTATTACTTGTTTCTAACCCCCTAGGTTCATCATCTGCCGAGCTGTCATTCCAATCCAAAATAATTGGAGGAGAAACTTTTCATCTTGCTCTCTTATTATTACTCAAACCGCCTATCTGTTATTCGTTGTCTTTTTAACCTTGTGTATTACAGACACATTCGCGTGGTACTTTCTCTTGCGCTTCTTTTCTCCGCAGTGCGGATTTTGTTGTTGTTGTATTGCCTGCTTTTCCGACATGTAGATTTTCGTAAGCAACATATAGGCAAAAGTGATACATTCATTAAATCATATTAATATCTTATAAAGTTATTGTCCCGAGTAAATTAATGCCGTTTATGCGGTAGAGTAAGATATTTTTCATATCAAAGAAAAAAAAAAGCATCGGTGCTCGATCTTCATGTCATTGTAAATGTACATTAGTTTTTATCTTTGCAGTGTAATGGCGTCTATTATTTTTTTAACCTTTTTTTCCACATGCCAGAATTGGATTACAAAATCAGTGAACAGCAAATGAACAAAAAAGATCCATTTCTATTTCATTCGATTTTCATTTCATAGCCCTTTGTTATTCATGTCAAGATATAGTAGATGTATTTAGAATTTACTAGGAGAGTGGTTATGGGGCATGGTGTGATATATAATCAACATTCTTGCCAATGGCTTCCCAATGCAATTTTCCTAGCATCTTTCAAATATTAGGAATAGCCTGAATGGCACCAAGGCAATTTTTCGTCTGATAAACATGATAAAGAGATTTGCTTTAAGCATGTGATGAGATTATTCCAGACCAGCGTTATACTGCCAAAGAGATTTTTTATCAAGAACAAAATACATTTAAGAACAAGGAATGAAGTAGTTTATCAAAGCTATGTTGAAACTGTGGATATACCAAATCATGTTAGGTAATGTTTGATGAAATGTGTAACTGTAAAATTATAATCTCAAGTTCTGTGAATTGTGTATACATCCAAACAGAACCCAGCCAAATTATTAGTATTCGTTAATGGGTGTAGTCAATATTCAATATAATACAGAAAAAAACCTGATAAACGATAATTATCCTTTAGTTTAGTGTGTTAGTTATTCAGGAGCTGAATAATTAGAAGATGAACTTGACATTTTATGAATTAGGGGACCAGTCGGGAATATTACTTTGTCATCTGATTTGACTGTTGTCACGATCGTTGCTAATACTCCGCTATACTATTCATGCGTACCTGTATTACTGCTTCTCAATGTACATAATTTATAACAAATTTTAGATGTATCAAATCTATCTTCAAGCAAGATTGATCAAATTAGTTTCGCTGTCGGTACAACATGAAAAGGGAGCTAGGATGATAGACCAAATGGTATCGCATTCAATTTAATCAGAGGGAGGGGAAGCAAGCTGGACATATAGCATCTTACTAACGGGTGTGAAGATTCTAAACGAGTAAAGCTATTGGTAGATTCAAATATGAGTTTATGGCGTTTTCTACAATACTTTCATCCTACTCACGAATTGTTGCCATCTTAAAAGGTCAAAAGGCAAACGTGAGAAGGGAGACCCGCTCCCGTCCCGGTGAAAGGAAACATCCTCCAGGTAAGCAAAACAGAAGAAAATATTTGTCCTGATTCTAAGGCGTCTTTAAGTGTGATACACTTTGTAGTAATAACACGTTTCTTCATCCTCATTCATATAATATCATAAGTAAAACAGTTCCCCGAGGTTATTCTACGTGATAGACGTAGATCCATAGGAGCAGGTGTCATCTGTGATGGTTGAAATTTTACACCCACGGGTCTACTGTAACGTACTTTACCGGTGATAAAAGGTCAACGGTAAAAATAATGTCGCTTTCTTTGTATAGAATTTTGTTTTAATGAAGAACTAAGCAGCAATGAACGTTTTTTATATTTTGCTATTTTTAAAATTAAAGTAGTGATTTCATTCAATGCACGTAATGCACACTGCACAATTATTGTAATGATCTTACTCATCATATCATTCATTTTAATTTTATCTCATTACGGGGGACCTACAACAGCCCGAAGACTGTTCTTCCGGAGGTCCGACCATCACGCGATCAAAACAAGTCACCGAGGTAAACATAAGAAAATGAACTCGTTTTCATGATTGTCAAAAAAATGAAGTTGAAATTGAAGTTGAATCATCATTATCATCATTTTACAGCATGTATACAATAAATTTTAATGCAACAATTATTTTGTTTACCGGGGTTATTTGTAAAACTATAAAAGACAAAAAAGAGAATTAATAAAAAGCTAAACAGTATTATATCAAACATGACATAAAAAAAGTGTAAATGTCCCCTCCAAAGTACTTATTCTATCCAGATTACCCATTTCGCCTCTTAGAGGCGTTATTGCCTTTAATTTCGGCTAGGGAAAATGAAGAAAATTATTTGCACTTGTATCAGATTATACTCGTCAGAGGACTTGTCCAATCAGCCTGATAACTTCATCGAGTATCATTTCTTCTCACAGACGTGTCTCCAGAGCAGTGGCGGATTTGAGAAGGGAGAGGGGGGGGGGGGTTGCACAACTATCCCGTCCCCCACTTTGAAACCCTATTAGCATACCTTGAGTATACAACTGTATGTGTGCCTCACGTAAAAAAAGAAATCGATCCGAAAGGACGTGACAAATAATTATGACAATTTGTATTTTTGTGTGTCTGTTTGTTGTTTGTTTGTTCGTTTTGTTTTTATTTGTCTGTCAAAGACTTAACTGTGATAACCCTTTATTCCCCCCCCTTTTTTTTTTAAATACGAAATCGTTGATACGCCCCTGTCCGGGGTCAGAGGAGAAGAAGAAAAATGGAGAAAGTCCGCGTGACCCTTAGCGAGAACGGCGCCATGATAGCTCTGATGCCCATGGCAATGTGTATAGGGATAAGATACTCGGTCATCGGAATATATACTGAGATTTTTCCCCGAGAGGCAGCGGTGAAGTGATTGGGCACTGAGTGACGGTGGGTGATCTGAAGGTGGCATGAGGGCTGTGACCTAAAGAACGTTCACGGGATAACTTATAGAGAGATTGGTGGTGAGAGGGAGAAGGGGGAGGGGAGAGAAAGGGAGGGGGTTGAGAAAAAGAGAGAGAGAGAGATATTAGAGGAAGAGAGATGAGAGAGGGAAGAGAACGAGTCAGAGAGATAGAGATGAGGAGAGTGAGGGGAGAGGGAGAAAGATAGGGAGAAAGAGAGAAAGGGGAGATAAACAGAGGGAGAAAGAGAAAGAAAGAGAAAGAAAGAAAGAGAGAGAGAGAGGGGGGCGGGGGGAGGTGGGGGTGGGTAGTGAAGAGAGAGAGAGAGAGAAAGAGGGGGGGGGGAGGAAGTGGGTGACGTCCCAGAACCTGAGCTGAGCGTATAGCACAGTCAATATGTATACTATTACAATTTAAAAAACAAACTTTATTGAGCCCTTTTTTCCTTTTTACCCTTAAAAAAAATTGATTGCCTGATTTTCCCACAAATTTGGTTTGAAAAGCCCATTCCCATCTTTAAGAATGGTCGACTGATTCTCCGTCGGGGTGAGAATATCTATCTATATGCTATAGAGCCCTTAAAGTCAAAGCGACGACCATGACAACAGTGGCACAGCAGAAGACGGCGACGCACCGCGCAGCAGAAAGCATGTCGAGTGAGCTCACCTTACATTAGGGACTTTTAGACTTGCACGTCGACATAGTGGACTGCAACGTGTGACGTCCTTATGAGGCACTGTGATGCCCTTTTAAAGCACTGCCGGGCACAGCCCAGTGCCATAACACAATAGGGACTTTTAGATTTTACACGACGAGAACGTGGACTGCCACGGTGACATCCTTTTAAGGCACTGCCGTGCACGGGCCAGTGCCTTGAAAGAATGGCACACGTTGCAGTCCACTACGTCAACGTGCAAATCTAAAAGTCCCTAATGTCACACGCGGCAGTCCACGCTCTCGTCGTCTAAATCTAAAAGTCCCTATTATTAATCTTGTGGCGTCATCTAATGGGCACCATGTTCAATCTGCACCAGGGTGACCGATTAGGGTCAATTATTTCTAAAGAAACGTCAGTACATTAAAACAAAAATAGTGTTAGGATTGACTTTTTACGTGCAATGATCCCCTTGGGCTTAATCGAGTATCATTCATCTACCTGTCATCATCCAAGCATAAAGCTGATCATGGCGACTTTAACAAAATGTTGTGGATATCTGAATTATGCCACCTTTGGCTCGGAGCTAACCTACTTTACTTTCGTTGCAGCCCGCGGCGTAACAACGAATGAGTAAATAATTGAACTTTCCACCCATCCACTGATTACCACATACAGGTTGGGGGGAAGGGGGCTGTGGCTATGCTTGCTTTTGTTCAATCATCAGCAAAATACGATGTGATATGTTGTTGTTTTTAAGAGTGAAGGATGGTGGTTGAAGAGGACACATTTGCCGGAGTATTTATCAACTTATCCCTGATTTTGATGCTGGAGGATCAAAATAACGTTAATCAGGCTAGTTTATCATGACAACGATATTATTTTAACACGCATTCAGCATATTTTTCCACTCCTATTGCTTTCATTCAGTTTGAGGATTCGGAAAATTCCGAAATCTGGGTTAAACATGCAAATAGTAATTCCATGCACCACAATGATGTTCGCATCCTACCGGATACCCATTACCTCCTGGGTGTAGAGAAGCAATGTAGAAAAAGTGTCTCACTTACTCCATACGGACACAAGTCTGTGCAAGTCCTTGCTGAGGCTTGAACCCATGACCTTGGCATCCAGAGGTCAAGATTAGTGATCAATTCACTGTTGGATATGACACCTCTAAATCAGAGAAATAACAGTTCAGTTTCCTATATATTCATGTAACTAATGCGACACATATACAAACATAAAGTCAACACTGGGCAAACATAATTATACATCAACAAAATAACTCTTTATTCACGCGCTTCACTCGTATGGGCAGGATAACTACCCCCTAGGATAGTTGTCCGGGAGGTAGTTGTCCTAGAAGATGGTTTTCGTAGGGGGTAGTTGTCTGGGGGTAGTTGTCCGGGGGTAGTTGTCCTAGAGGGTGGTTATCCTAGGGGTGGTTATCCGGGGTGGTTGTCCAGGGGGTAGGTGTCCTAGAACTGATTATTCCATCATAAAGATTTTACCCTTCCAGTTACACATTTTTCGTAGAATCCTCTCCATGTACGGTGGACGCGTGAACACTTCTCGTTTCTTCAATTCACAATCATGGTAAATATTGATGTGACATTTTTCTGACGTGTTTTTAAACGGTCCATCATAACTTACTGCCAACAGAGAAATTCGCAGTTTCTGGAACAGTTTTAAGGTTACTTCAAACATGACGCAGCGAAACCCCTGCGTTTTTTTGTTTATTTATTCTTTTTATGATGACATAGAGTATAATACACTTCTCATTTCTCTATCTTATACATGTTTAAATACCTCACTTTAGAAATGTAGCCATCTGATTGGTCGAAATTGGAGTCGTGATTTCAAGCCATGCCCCACTCACAGAGAATATCTATAGCCCACAGGGAATATCTATTAATTTGTACCCTCATCCTCTTGCGATCCCCATTGGTTTACGTGTTAATTAACTTAGTTTGTGCGGAGCGCGGCATTCCATACATTTTTTGTGCGATTAATTTTGTTGCTACAAACACAGCGCAGACGACCGCCGATCTCGGTTGTAGCTAGGCCTAGATCTACATGTAATGACGAGATGAGGCCCCTTTGGAAATATAGAGATAAACCTGCTCTTTCATATGACACCTCATTTTTGAGTATCACCTTCAGGATCACAAGCAATAAAGGTTTGAATCTCGATTTGGAAATGATTACATTGACCAATTTGGCATGATCGCGCAATGCACGTAGGCTGCATAGGGATATATGCGTGCAATCTCAATGGCTACAACAACGCAGACCTCGATAGCGTAAACAAACTTGATTACCATTATTGACCAGTAAGTCGCACAAAATTGTATTCTATGACCCTGTTTTCAGGATATTAAAGTTATAATGACTGCTTTAATGCTTTAATATTCGAGGCATGGTTGTTTGTTTTGTTTTTTTGGCTCTCGGGGAGGTTACATCGTGCTATGACTCTCATGGCAGTCATTATTACTATAGCACAGAGCTCAGTGAAAATGCGCAAGTCCTTAGTTGCGCGGAATTGCCATTTATTTTACACGTTTAAAAAAAAAAAAATCGCGGCGGTTTTTTTTTTCGCAGCAGTTTACCGCGCCATATATCTGAACAAGCCTTTAGAAGGTTATGAGACAAATGTTATACAGAGAAGTATCGAAACACAATATTCTCATTATGTATATTAATAAAAGCATATTTTATATGTCAAAGCCTGAAGAGAATCCACATCCCACGAAATAATTGGGGCCTCAGTTTCATCGATTGCAAACTTTTTCAAACAAGTGATCTTCTATATGCTTTATTTCCCTGGGGATGGTCATTAATCGCGATAGTTTTTTAAGAAGAGCTTCAAAAAATAATTTATCATTATGTTATACTATCTAAGGCTTGCTGGGAAACGATTGATAATCGACACTGCTCCTATATAGTTTAAAATATACAAAATTGAAAATTAGGCAAAGTAATAACTCAGATTTTGTTTTCTTCTTCAGGTGATTGAGGGGGTTTCTGCAGATGGAATTCCCTGAGGTCGTATCACATAATCGTCACAAGCTATAGCTTAGCGTAGGACCATGCACGGTCATGGGGGGCACTTCTCTAACGAAGTAGGCGAAGAGCGAGGATGAAGGAAGATTACTTTTTTCTTTCTCTCTCCTCATGTCATTTTGTTTTCTTATGTTCTTCTCTCTTCTTTCTCCTCTGGCATCATCGTTTAATTCGATCTTAATAGATAACAGCCGCCCCTTGCTACTTCACTACTCCACTAGCCCCATCATGAGATGAGTGGGTAATTTGGGTATTATCTATTCATTGCAGCCTGTCTTTATGAGAGATCTATTTTAATCATCTTGTAACCCAAATGCCACCCAGCTCATAAACGGGGCGGATCCAGGATTTTGTAAAAGATTTGGGCGCAATATTCCAAAGGTTCTTGACTTTGTGACAAGCAACAACAACAACAACACAAATATTTTGTTAGTGCCGTATGAAAGAAAGAAGAAACAGAAAAAGGGGCGGGGGCGCAATATCAGAGCTGTGTACTGAATGTATGCCCGCCCCATAAATCCGCAACAGATGTTGATTCAACGTAATTTTTATTCTCTACCTATACTATGACATTAAGGCGTGACGTCAAAAATGTCTTAGCATACTGCACGCCGGCGGCACGCCCGGGCATGCCCCTATTGTTCTCAGCATGCTGTCTGCCACCGACATGCCTACATCCTGTTCGCTGTTAGCTACCAAGTCCGCCGCGTATGGCATGGCTGGCTACCATGCCAATCGCGTCCGGCATGACCTCGTTGTTTATTTTAATCCACCGCGCTGCTCGCTGCCTGCATGCACGCCGCTTGTATAAATAATCTGTCATGCCTCTCGCGTTTGGCATGACCTCCTTGTCTACCTTAATCCATCATGCTGCTCGCGACCGGCTGCGTTTATCTATCTTGTAATATAATCTACCATGTCTCTCGAGTCCGGCCGCGTTTCCCATCTTGTTCAAAATTAATCTTATAATCTCAATTTGTAAAAATAATTAACCTAGATCTAGTACATTGTGACAAGGGCCCTTTTATTGTTTTAAAAAAGTTAGCGGGGTCGTCATTTCGAAAACGTAAAAGGGTTCATGAATCGACGATTTGTATTTCTGAAAATAAATATGGGTTTATTTTTTCTTTAATTAAATCATCCGTAAAGCAAAGAAATTATTTGTTATTCAGAGCGACGTGATTAAATTCTTCAAGATTGTCTGAATTACTAACTATGATCGTGAGTAAATAAAAATTATTTGTCACTCAATTCGACCCGCCTTCGATTGATTGCAAAGGAACTCTTTGACAACAACGCAACTAAAGTAATCGTGACGGCGCGACGTCCGTACGATCATCGGTGGGTAACGAAATTACTTGTTATTCTAGTCGAGCCGACCCAAAATAATTCTTCAAGACTTCCTGACGTACTTACGATAGTCGTTAGGTATTAGTTGTCATTCAACTATTCGACTTACATCTGATTGATGACACAACTCAATTCTTCAAGGGGGCCTGACGTACGTACTTACGATCCTCGGTATGTAAAGAAATTATTTGTCATTTAATGTGACCCGTCTGCGAGTGATTGACGGCACGATATTCTACGTCCTTACGATCCTCGTTAGTTAAATTAATAATGTTTTAATAAAAGAAGATCGTGTAGATAAAGATAAAAAATCAAAGAAGATCATAGGGATATGAAGAGGAATTAAAACAAGAAGATCGGAGAGAGTGAGAGATATATATAGATAGAGGAAATAAAGGAAGGTCGTAGAGAGAGACAGATGAAGAGAGGAAATAAAAGGAGAAGATAGAGAGTGAGACGTAGAGAAGTAATAAATGAAGGTCGTAGATATAATGGGGTGATGTAAAGAGAGGATATAAAAGGAAAATATATAGAGATATTGATATGAAATAACAGAAGAAGGAGATAGAGGGAGAAAGATATGTAGAGAGGGAATATAAGAAAGAGAGAGTGAGAGAGATATGTAGAGAGGAAATAAAAGAAGATAGAGAGAGGGAGAGAGATATATTATAGAGAGGAAATAAAAGAAGGTCGTAGAGAGAAAGAGATGTAAAGGGAAATAAAAGGAGAAGATAATAGAGTGAGACGTAGAGAGGTAATAAAAGAAGGTCGTATATAGAGAGGGGATGTAGAGAGGAAATAAAGAAGAGAGAAGAGGAGAGAGATATTGAGTGGAAATAACAGAAGATAACGAGCGAGAGGGACAGACAGATAATAGAGAGGAAATGGGAAAAGAGAGAGAGGGAGAGAGATGTAGAGCAGAAATAAAAGGAGAAGATAGAGAGAGATTGAAAATAAAAGGAGAAGAGAGAGATATATAAATATATATAATTATAGGAGATCGGAGAGAGAGAGAGAGATGTAGAGAGCTTGTAGAGAAGATAGAGAGAGATATAGCGTGGAAATAAAAGAAGATAGAGAGAGAGAGAGGGAGAGAGAGAGGGCAAGAGAGAGTGAGAGAAAAATGTAGAGAGGATATAAAAGAAGATGGAGAGAGGGAGAGAGATATATTATAGAGAGGAAATAAAGGAAGGTCGTAGCGAGAGAAAGAGATGTAGAGGGAAATAAAAGGAGAAGATAATAGAGTGAGACGTAGAGAGGTAATAAAAGAAGGTCGTAGATAGAGAGGGGATGTAGAGAGGAAATAAAGAAGATAGAGGAGGAGAGAGATGTAGAGCGGAAATAACAGAAGATAGCGAGCGAGAGGAGAGAGAGAGAGATATGTAGAGAGGAAATAGGGAAAGAGAGCGAGAGGGAGAGAGAGATGTAGAGCGGAAATAAAAGGAGAAGATAGAGAGAGATTGAAAATAAAAGGAGAAGAGAGAGATATATAAATATATATATATAGGAGATTGGAGAGAGAGAGATGTAGAGAGGAAATAAAAGGAGATGATAGAGAGAGAGAGAGAGAAAGAGAGATGTAGGGAGGAAATAAAAGGAGATGATAGAGAAAGAGGGAGATGTAGAGAGGAAATAAAAGAAGACAGAGAGAGATATAGCGTGGAAATAAAAGAAGATAGAGAGAGGGAGGGAGAGAGAGAGAGAGAGGGCGAGAGACAGTGAAAGAAAAATGTAGAGAGGAAATAAAAGAAAATGGAGAGAGGGAGAGAGATATATTATAGAGAGGAAATAAAAGAAGGTCGTGGCGAGAGAAAGAGATGTAGAGGGGAAATAAAAGGAAAAGATAAAAAAGTGGGAAGTAGAGAGGTAATAAAAGAAGGTCGTAGAATGTCGTAGATACCCCTACATGGGAATACTAAACAATAGTGTATTGAATGGATGTCACGAACAATACACAGGTTAATGCTTCCTCTTCACCTTTGACATTGTTCCTTTGAGCATTCAAAGTTGCCTTTGCCCTACCCCACCGGCCTCCATGGGGTATTAAACAGTAGTGTATTGAATGGATGTCACGAACAATACACGGGATAATACACGGGATAACGCTTCCCTTTGTTCCTCGACCTCCCCCTTCTCGCTATGGCTACTTTGCGTTCACATATTATGCGCCATAAATTATTATGTTAGTGATTGTGATAGATTTTGAGCGAAAGAATCGAAATTAGATAACCAAAAAGTGTTAAACAGGGAAAAAAAGAACAACAAAATCATATTGCTACTTTATAGTTTAAGTTGACATAAATGCAAGTGAAGAAAGATGGGTATCATATTTACAGTTCGGAAATAAACAATATGAAATGAAACAATAAGAGTAATCGAGAGGGAGGAAGGAGATGATTTAAGACAAAAAAATACATTGGAAACCACTAAACACAAATACTTTTATGTAACACTTTATGAACACCTAAACACACACATTTTAATTCTAAATTCCATCTGATCATTTGTTACAAAACAATTATATAAAAATTCAACCAACTGTAGACTTATAGAACGTGCAAACTCGAGAGCCGACCAAAACATGTAATTATAATTGAGACATTAAACCCTTAAAACGTAAATACATGTACTTGAACGGGGTGTATTGCACATCCCTAAACATAGTTTTCTAATTTATAAACACTTAAAACACGATGAATAACACATATGACGTGTTTATTATCACCCATATGCGTTTATATTGTGTTTAAGTTAAACACAAACTTAAACAAATGTTTCGAAATCTGAGTAATTTATAAACACTCAAGTGTAAGTTTGTGCTGATTATGAGCTATGAACATGTTATAGGTGTTTTATGTGATCATATAATGTACGATACACCTTATCAAAGTAGATATGTTTGGAGGGTTTATGCGTCACCTATATATAATTAAATATTTTGATCGGCTTATAGTGTACGTATTAACCCGTTCCTAGGTAGGTGAATGACGCGTCTTTACAAGCCTAAAATTGCCTTTCTCTGCCACTAATTCTCTAAACTAGTGGATTTGAGGGTATTTTCAAAGTATATAATATCATTTTCCATTGCTCCTGTTTTTGTACTTTCATATTATTCATTATAATTGTACTTTTTCATAAGCATGTCAAGTTTTCTCTCACATGAAATTCGTATAGCAGCTGCGTATACAGCTCCGCGATGTCTGTCCCACAAATATTGACTTTCGCTTGAGACCTTTCCATACACAGAATAACTGATACTGCTAGTACCTCATTGGGAGCAGCGTAATCCGCGCTCGCCCTGTAGAAGCTTATGACGGCACGAACCCTAATGCCTTACTTCCGTTCTTCTATTGTTGAGTTTACAACCATGACAACGAACTTTACCCATGGCCACGTTCATTGTTCCTCTTACGTAACTTAGCTGTAGGGGGCCTAAGACATAACTCTTTTCGTATATTCTATATAGGTCTAAAATACTTTCAAATATTTCTATGTCATTTTTGGTTGTATATACTTTGTCAATACATACAAACTATAATTGTCAAAATTTGCCAATACTTACAAACTATTACGTTTCCCTATCATCTTCTGCTCTAGAATCCTATCTTTTTAAAAATTTGTTGTGTCCTTTTCATATTTTTCTTGTCTCCCTTTTCAAGATTTCTTCGGTTTTGGTAGGGTATTATGCTATTTATTTTTTTAAATAAAGAGAAAGTTTTATTCTTTCTCTTATAATGTTGTCCACCTTCTTCTAGATAACCCTTTTGTGCTAAAGTATAATGTCCGATGTATATTATTTCTGTCAATAACATAAATGAACGTATCATTTTATTTTGACGCAACAAAGATTTACATTCAAAATCAAAACTTTTACTTTCTGTAATTTTTGTACAGTAGTATTCTTCTCATTTCGACCCCATTTTCGTTCCCTATAATAAATATAAGGTATAATGTGTACATTATCAGGGATATGTTATAATAATTTATCTCAAGGTAGGAATGATGCCGGCATACTAGCAAATGTCGGAATAGAAAACAACATGAAAGATGAAGATGGAAAACGACATTGACAGAAAGACAGAGAGAGAAAGACAGACATACATACGGACAGTGGGAGAGAGAGAGAGAAAGAGGGGAGGATAGAAAGTTGGACGTAGTCTGTACTGTATTTATTATTATGATATTTGTCTCTCCGAATCTCCGATCCCCCCAGCTCTGATGTTTTTGTTAGTTACTTTCTTTTTGTTTGTTTATATCTTTTCGCTAAAGTATAATGTCCGACGTATATAAGTAACGTCAATATCATAGCATAATAAACATTTTTTTTCATATCATTTTGATGCAACACAGATTTACATTCAAAAGTTTTACTTTTTATAATTATTGTACAGTAATATTCTTCTCATTTCGAAATCATCAGGCGCTCGTTCTGTGTTTTCCTTCTCCATATCGAGGTTATGGTATAATAATTTATCTCAAGATCGAAAGGAATACTTTTGGAATAACAGCAAATAGCGGAACGGAAAACAGTACCAAAGATGAAGATGGAAAATGGCGCTGAGAAAGCGAGCAAGAGAGATAGAGAAAGACATACAGAGAGAGAAACAATCATTTCTCATGTCATCTTTTCGTCTGTGACATTTTACTAAGTCACATTTTTATTATTCCTTTATCTTTCCATGATTGTTATATATTTGAATGAATATTTCAGATAGGGTCAAATCTGGTTCTACGTTATAATTATGATCAGCTATTTTTATGTAGGAGTAAGTCGAAACGCGATCTCATCAAAAATCGCGGAACAGAAAACACTATGAGAGATATGAAGATAAAAATGACATTAGAAAACGAGAGAGAGAGAGAAAGTTGGACGTATTGTTATTTATTATTATGCTATTTGTCTCTCCGATCAATACCCACAGCCCCCCGCTGTGGATTCCTCTTTAGTTTCTTTTTTTAATCATGATTTACACTCAACAATTTTTATAATTATTGTACAGTAATATTCTTCTTATTTCGATATCATCAGGCGCTCGTTCCGTGTTTTCCTTCTCCATATCGAGGTTATGGTATAATAGTTTATCTCAAGATCGAAAGGAATACTTTCGGAATAAAAGCAAATAGCGGAACGGAAAACAGTACCAGAGATGAAGATGGCAAATGGAGCTGAAAAAGCGAGCAAGAGAGAGAGAAAGAGAGAGAAATACAGAGAGAAAGAGAGAGAAAAGAGAAAGAAAAAAGCTATAAAGAGTGAGAGACAAAGAAAGAGACAAACAGAGAAAGAAACAATCATTTCTCATGTCATCTTTTCGTCTGTGACATTTTACTAAATCACATTTGTATTATTCCTTTATCTTTCCATGGTTGTTATATATTTGAATGAATATTTCAGATAGGGTCAAATTTAGTTCTACGTTATAATTATGATCAGCTATTTTTATTTAGGAGTACGTCGAAACGCGATCTCATCAAAAATCGCGGAACAGAAACACTACGAGAGATGAAGATGGAAAACGACATTGAGAAAACGAGAGAGGGAGAAAGTAGGGCATATTGTTATTTATTATTACGCTATTTGTCTCTCCGATCAACCCCACCCCACCCGCTCTGGATTCCTCTTTAGTTAGTTTCCATTTATCATGATTTACATTCAAAAGTTTTACTTTTTATAATTATTGTACAGTAATATTCTTCTTATTTCGATATCATAATGCGCTCGTTCCGTGTTTTCTTCTCCATATCGAGGTTATGGTATAATAATTTATCTCAAGATCGAAAGGAATACTTTCGGAATAAAAGCAAATAGCGGAACGGAAAACAGTACCAGAGATGAAGATGGAAAATGGCGCTGAGAAAGCGAGCGAGAGAGAGAGAGAGAGAGAGAGAGACATACAGAGAGAGGAAAGAGAGAGAAACCATGATTTCTCATAATCATCTGTTTGTTTGTGACATTTTGCATCATCACATCTTTTTGCTCATTCCTTTATCTTGCAGGATTGTTATATCTTTGAATTATTATTTCAAATAGGGTAAAATCTGGTTCTACGTTATTTGTTTAATAACAATTTTTATTTGGGAGTACACGGAACGTGATCCCATTTACATTCTTTGAAAACAGTAACGACGATTGCTAAACAACAAGACCCTCCCCAAGGGTTATCTGAACCCGATATACAAGTAGAGTTGTACACTATACAAGGATCAATGTGAATAAATCTATACCCTTGCCTTATTTCCGCTCTTCTATTGTTGGAGTTTATAACCATGACAACGACCTTTACCCTCGGCCACGTCGATTGTTCCTCTTACGTAACTTAGCTGTATGATCTGCGCAAGCGCTATGTTCCTGCTCGTCGAAGCCACTGGCCAGGCTTGAACGAACACGCATTGTACGTGCCGCTGAACGCACGCACTGGTCGAGTCTTTGATTTTTATTCTCGTTTGTGAGGCGGCCCTCCGGCTGAATATGTCGGGGTAACAATGGCATCTTGAGGGTTCAAAGTTGCCTTTGCCCTACCCCGCCGGCCTACATGGGGTATTAAACAGTAGTGTATTGGACGGATGTCACGAACAATACACGGGATAACGCTTCGCCTTTGTTCCTCGACCCCCCTCCCATTCCCTCTCTATTAAACTGATAAACTCGCATTTGACGCTACGGCTACTTTGCGTTCACATTTTATGCGCCATAACTTATTATGTTAGTGATTGCGATAGATTTTGAGCGAAAGAATCGAAATTAGATAACCAAACAGGGAAAGAAGAACAACAAAATCATATTGCTAGTTTATAGTTTAAGTTGACATTAATTCAAGCGAAGCAAAATGGAAATTATTAGATTTCAAAATGAACAATATATATGAAATGAAACAATAGGAGTGATCGAGAGGGAGGAAAAGAGAGAGGAAGGAGATAAATCAAGACAAATATAATAGAATAGGATCGTAGGAGGGATTTCAATAATAGAATAAAGTTACATGAAAAAATAAACAAAGACCCAAAGTCTTTCAAAGTTCTGTCCTCAGATCTATGAAATCAAAAGAATTTAACACATTTACACTGCTATAAAACAAATTAACCAAGAAACAATAACACAACAAAACGAAAGGGCAAACTAAACCTCTCAAACGTTTTGAGATTTTATGAATTATATCCTTTGTAATTCTTTTCTAAACTTGATAAAGAATGGCCTTTTTCTAATAAACTGAAGACGATAATTCCACAGCTTTGGATCACTTTATGTAATTATGGTTTGATAAGGAACGTAATGAAATTTTGGTATCCGAATGTGAGTGGATCGCCAGGCGGAGTATATAATTGATAGGTGCAACAGAACAATTCTCCTGAAAACAATCAATTAAAGTTGGGGCGCAAATTGCGCAAATACGAGAACATAAAATTGACTACTCTCAACATGTCGGGCCTATATATCTGGAACATCAACTGATTAATTAGTTAGAAAGATAAAGGCACATTAGCCACCTTCACGATTATGACAATAATAATAGCTACTTTTCATTAACATTGTGATTGAACATGTTTATCGAGTTTCATTGAAGTAAATGCATCATATTATTTGTGTGAAATGTTCACTGTCAATCATTTGACAGAAGAGCAATGATATATAGCCCAAGTACATGTAAGTCTTTCCATCAAATACTATGTTCGTCCATGATGTTGAGTTCAGTGTATAGCGTTAAAGCTAGTATTAGATAGTTTGATAGCCGACGAAAAGCTCTTTTCACTTTAGTTTATCACAGGCCGCCGATCCATTAGAGTTCAGAAATAAACAATATGAAATTAACAATATGAGTAATCGAGAGGGAGGAAAAGAGGGAGGAAGGAGATGATTTGAGACAAAAATAATACATTGGAAAACTACTTAACACAAATACTTTTCTGTCGCACTTTATTAACACTTAAACACGCACATTAATTGATAGTATGTTAATTTGGTTATATATTTGCAGAAACAGCCGGAAAGTGATTGTTATACCATGTTATTTTGTGCATGATTAATAAATTTGAATTTAATTAAATTTTAAATATGAATTCCATTTGATCATTTGTTACCTTAGAAACCAATACAAAATAATTTCCCCAAGAATATAAAAATTCAACCAACTGTAGACTTATAGAACGTGCAAACTCGAGCAGATCAAAACATGTAATTATAATTGAGACATTAAACCCTTAGAACGTAAATACATGTACTTGAACGGGGTGTATTGCACATCCCTAAACATAGTTTTCTCATTTATACACACTTAAAACACGATGAATAACACATATGACGTGTTTATTATCACCCATATGTGTTTATTTCGTGTTTAATGTAAACACAAACTTGAACAAATGTTTCAAAATCTGAGTGATTTATAAACACTCAAGTGTAAGTTTGTGCTGATTATGAGCTATGAACATGTTATAGGTGTTTATATATGTGATCATATAATGTACGAAACACATCATCAAAGTAGATATGTTTTGAGGGTTTATGCGTCACCTATATAATAATTAAATATTTTGATCGGCGTATAGTGTACGTAATAATAGAGGTAACAATGGCATCTCGAGCATTCAAATATGCCTTTGCCATACCCTGCCGGCCTACATGGGGGTACTAAACAGTAGTGTATCGAATGGATGTCACGAACAATACACGGGATAACGCTTCCCTCTTCACCTTTGACATTGTTCCTTTGAGCATTCAAAGTTGCCTTTGCCCTACCCCGCCGGCCTACATGGGGGTATTAAACAGTAGTGTATTGAATGGATGTCACGAACAATACACGGGATAACGCTTCCCTCTTCACCTTTGACATTGTTCCTTTGAGCATTCAAAGTTGCCTTTGCCCTACCCCGCCCGCCGGTATTAAACAGTAGTGTATTGAATGGATGTCACGAACAACACACGGGATAATGCTTCCCCTTTGTTCCTCGACCCCCCACCCCCACCCATTTCCCCTCTCTATTAAACTAATAAACTCGCCTTTCACGCTATGGCTACTTTGCGTTCACATATTATGCGCCATAAATTATTATGTTAGTGATTGTGATAGATTTTAAGCGAAAGAATCGAAATTAGGTAACAAAAAGTGTTAAACAGGGAAAAAAGAACAACAAAATCATATTGCTTGTTTAAAGTTTAAGTTCAAATAAATGCAAGTGAAGGAAGATGGGTATCATAATATTTAGAGTTCAGAAATAAACAATATGAAATGAAACAATAGGGTGATCAAGAAGGAGGAAAAGAGAGAGGAAGGAGATGAATTAAGACAAAAATAATAAACCACTAAACACAAATACTTTTCTGTAACATGTTATACATTTTAAATTCTAATTTGATCATTTGTTACCCTAGAAACCAATACAAAAAAATTTCCCAAGATTATAAACATACAACCAACTGCAGACTTATAGAACGTGCAAACTCGAGAGCCGATCAAAACATACTTTAGCAAAAATATGTAAACATGATAAAAATGAACTAAAGAAGAATCCAGGGCGGGGGCTCGGTAATAGGAGAGACAAATAGCATAATAATAAATACAGTACAGACTATATAATGTCTAATAACTTTTTCTCTCTCTCCTTTCTGTCTGCCTGTCTCTCTCGCTCTCTTTAAAGACCGTTTTCCATCTTCTACTCTCATACTGTTTTCTGTTCCGCAATTTTTAATGAGAGCACGTTTCGACATAGATCTAGGCCTACTCCTTAATAAAAATCGTTAATCACGTAACGCAGAACCAGATTTTACCCTATCTGAAATATTCATTCAAAGATATAACAATCATGGAAAGATAAAGGAATAAACAAGAAGATGTGATTCAGTAAAATGTCACAGACGAAAAGATGATAGGAGAACTGAGTGCTCTCTCAACGCCGTTTTCCGTCTCAATCTCTCGTTCTGCTTTCCGTTCCACTATTTGTTTTTATTCCAAAATTATTCCTTTCGATTTTGAGAAAAATTGTTATACCATAACTTTGATATGAATAAGGAAAAAACGGAACGAACGGCTGATATCGAAATGAGAAGTATATTACTGTACAAACTAAGTACAGACTACGTCAATGGTTCTTGCTCCCTCCTCTCTATCTCACTCTCTCTCTCTCTCTCTGTCTATCTGTCAATGTCGTTTTCCATCTTCATCTTTCATATTGTTTTCTAATCCGCCATTTGCTTGTATGCCAGCATCATTCCTTCTTTGAGATAAATTATTATAACATATCCCTGATGATGAACACATATACCTTATATATTATAGGGAACGAAAATAGAGAACGCGCGGCTGATATGTCGAATGAGAAGAATATTACTATAAAAAATATAAAAAATAATTTTTTGATTTTTATTGTAAAGCTCTGTTGCATCAAATTAAAATGATACGTTCATTATATGCTATTGACGGAAATAATATACATCGGACATTATACTTTAACACAAAAGGGTTATCTAGAAGAAGGTGGACAACATTTTAAGAGAAAGAATGAGACTTTCTATTTCTCCACGGAAACCCGAAGGAACGGGTAAAACATTACTCAAACAAATGTTTAAAAATCTGAGTGATGTATAATCACTCAAGTGTTTAAAGCTTGAGCTGATCATGAGCTATAAACATGTTATTCTTGTTTATATAAGTGAGCATATAATGTACGATACACCTCATCCAAGAAGATATGTTTTAAGAGTTTATATGCCTCATCTATATTTAAACATTTTGATCGGCTTATAGTGTACTTAATAATAGAGGTAACAATGGCATTCCCGGATATTCAATGTTGCCTTTGCCCAACCCCGCCGACCTATGGGCGCATATTCTAAGAGTAGTGTATTGAATGGAAGTACCGAACAATAAAATATGAATTTTCCGCCCCCTAAGTTTCAAATCAATTTTGCGCCAATTCAATAAAACATACATTTTCCGCTCCCTAAGTTTCAGATCAAATTTGCGCCCCTCAATAAAATATACATTTTCCGCCCCCTAAGTTTCAGATCAATTTTGCGCCCCCTCAATAAAATATAAATGTTCCCCCCTTAGTTTTAGATCAATTTTTTGCCCCCTCAATAAAATATAAATTTTCCGTCCCACCTTAGTTTCAGATTGATTTTCGCCCCCTCAATAAAATATTCATTTTCCGCCCCTAAGTTTCAGATCAATTTTGCGCCCTCAATATAATATAAATTTCCGCCCCTAAGTTTCAGATCAATTTTGAGCCCCTCAATAAAATATAAATGTTCCGCCCCTAAGTTTCAGATCAATTTTGCCCCCTCAATAAAATATAAATTTTCCGTCCCCTTAGTTTCAGATTAATTTTCGCCCCTCAGTTTCAGATCAATTTTGCGCCCCTCAATAAAATATAAATGTTCCGCCCCTAAGTTTCAGATCAATTTTGCGCCCCTCAATTAAATATACATTTTCCGCCCCTAAGTTTCAGATCAATTTTGCGCCCCTCAATAAAATATAAATGTTCCGCCCCTAAGTTTTAGATCAATTTTGCGCCCCTTAATAAAATATAAATTTTCCGTCCCCTTAGTTTCAGATTAATTTTCGCCCCTAAGTTTCAGATCAATTTTGCGCCCCTCAATAAAATATAAATGTTCCGCCCCTAAGTTTCAGATCAATTTTGCGCCCCCTAAATTAAATATACATTTTCCGCCCCTAAGTTTCAGATCAATTTTGCGCCCCCTCAATAAAATATATATTTTCCACCCCCTAAGTTTCAGATTGCGCCCTCTTGATAAAATATGAATTTTCCGCCCCCTCAATAAAATATAAATTTTCCGCCCCTAAGTTTCAGATCAATCTTGTGCCCCCTCAATAAAATATCATACAATCGGATTGGTTTATGAAATCTCTAAAACCTCTAAAATGACAATTGCGATTTCGAAACCCTTCTCCGTATTACTCATATTTGTTCGGAACAAATGCGATCACCGCCATAATTCTTATCAATTGATATAAAGTTCTTAAGGAAATTTCGCCTAGAAAGCTAAAAACATGATAAATGGGATCGCTGATATAATGGTAATCATTGCAACTCGCAGATGCTTATCAAAATGCAATATATGCCTGTGCCGACTGCGTGCGGAGCGCAATATTAGGATTTTTAAAGACCCATGCGGTAAGCTACACATGCTCGGTGCGTGCAGCATGCTCAGACTTTCTTGCGTACGCAGGCGGCATGGGGTAATCAGTTGATTGAGTGAAGCAAGCCGGGTGCAGGCGCACGGGGATAATCTTCAGCGCTAAGCTACGCATGCTCGGTGCGTGCAGCATGCTCAGACTGTCTTGCGTACGCAGGCGGCATGGGGTAATCAGTTGATAGAGTGAAGCTAGCCGGATGCGTGCGGCATGAAAGATTAAGGCATGCCATTGGCGTGCGACCCATGCTCCAGGCGTGCAGCATGCTAAGACATTTTTGACGCCACGCCTAAGAGAGTTAACGGTCTTGTATGCTGTACCCCTGGCCCAGGATGTCACTAATCTTCTATCCCTTTCCTAAACTACCTGGAGCTCTAATTGAGATGTATTCAAGCCAACGCCATGGGTGACTTTTCTCACAAATCATGTATGAATATGCTGCGCTGATATTGTAACTATGTAAACATGTTGATCTTTCATATCCCGCCCAGAGGGGACAAGACAGCAGATCTGGTTTTGTTTGTTGCTTTGATTTTTGAAACGGTAGGATAGGGTTGCTGCGAAGTTCAATATGAATTAAGACGATATGAAAGCATGCAGAGAGACTTCAAAAAACTTGTTTAAAGTGAATACATTTAAAGGGATAGTTGAGTTTTGTTGCAGAGGGCGCTACACAAAATATTTTTTGTGAGATAATGACAAACTGAGTGTCAAATTTGAAAGAATATACAATTTAAATGACAAAATCATTTTGTTTGATCAAAATCGGTTCAGAGACGGCTGAAATATCCATAAATATAACCATTTCTTATATTTGTGGTGCCCCACAAATATTCGGTTATTTTGAACCAGCCGTTGAAAAACGAGATAGCACCTTATATACGTTTTATTCCAGCCAATGCCAATAGTGTTGGTTATAATATGCACAACCAGCCGGCCCTTGTATTTTTATTATTAATTAATTAATTAATTAACGGTCACCGTATTGCTTTTAAAGTGGAGCTGAATTGGTATGATCGTATTCAATCTAAATTCACAAGGTATAAAACCTTCATAGCAATTTTAGGTTCTAAATGGGCACTTGGAATGTCATAAATACGAATAAGAGCAATAACCATGCACTTTGAAGGCATTTGCGGTCTTAGACAAGAACTCAACTATCCCTTTAACTGGGAGTTTGTCAGTATCGAATGGTGGCAGTGAAACGTTATTTAAAAAAAAATCAACTAACGAGGACACGGGCGTCGACCCGAAGGTGGGGGATAGGAATAAAATTATCTCGAGGCTTCGAAATTATTATCTCATTCTCGCGAGATAATATAATTTCGGTTCCATCCTGTTTAAGGTGTAAGATACAAATTCATATTACAAGTATTATATGATATTTTTTCTTCCGTTTCCGTTGTCCATGTAATAAAAAATAGTGATAATTGGCCCGAATGTCTGGAAAGTCAAATTCTTCCCCTGACCACCTCGTACCCCGATGTTGGGTAAGCACCCTTCCCCTGCTTCAGTCGCCAGCAACACCATCTTCAATTTAATTGCGGATAGAGGCCCTATATTATGATCTCATTTGAAACAGTAATAATCGCTTTTCTCTATGGTTAATATATCTCATATTTCATATTTCATTTCATCTTATCATTCCGGACCTTCCTCATCCTCTTCCCTCTTCATTAAATCCGTCATTGTCCGATCAACGATCAGACGTAGAGACCACGACAGCCGATCGTCCCGTGATTCGTGCTCTTTTATAGCCGCTAGGTTCAACAGTTGTTAATCACAAAACGCTATTGTAACGTGATGTTACTTGCTAGAGGACTGTCGGAGGGAAGAAAAAAGGAGATTGAAAGATTATTAAAAGAAAAGGGAGGAGGGAATTACATTCGAATCGCATTAAACAATCTTATTTTTTGTAAATAAAATAATCAGATGAAGAGGACACAACAATGGCATGAAAATGAAAGCTATTATTACTTTTTAATTACAAATTGGAAAAAAGGGTGACAGGAAATTAATGTTTAAATAGGACACGAGCATTACACAAAGGTAGTTTCATATTACCCAGTGTATGTCCTATATAAATCGTGTTGCGGATTACGTAATACCTTATTGTCATGTTGGCGCATTTCATTAGGTGACGCACAACCCTATTGAAATTGTCTGAAGTTGATTTTGTTAAAGTAGTTGCAACCGTGTTAATTAAATATTCAGAGATTTATTTCCATTGGTTCATCTAGTCATTGCAGGTCTATAACTCCCCCCCCCACCCCACCCCCCCAAAAATACAAAAAATACCAAAAAATACCCAACAAAAAATCATAAAACACCAACCCCCAAAACGAAGAAGGAGAATGCCTTTGATATCTTGTGTATTTCTAGTTTATTGTGATTGTTCTTTGATTTTGATCAATAGAAACTTGAATTTGAAAAAAAAAGAAGAAAAAGATTGATAGACACCACATTTCATGATGCCAAAACGACCTTTTATTATATGCACATATAGTCCGGCGTTGAGGTGTTATTGTGTTATTCACACATGGACACCTGTTCTAGGGTGTTTGAATAGTCAATAAGCAAAGCACCATTTTAATATCAACACAATATCAATGTTACCGACTACCATGCACAAAAGTTCGTTGACATTTGTGTTTACATGAATGTCACTATAACAGAACATTGGAAAGAGAGAATGGGCAGGCAAACATTGACATCAAGTTTACATCCTCCACCCCACCCCACCCCCCCCCCCCTTCCGACCACCGCCTCAAGCACGTACATTAATCTCTTATGATTTATCATTAACTTCGTATAGGTTATTGAATTTGACATGTGGGAAATCAATGCAAAGTGCACTTTGAAGATCGGCTGTTGTGAGTAGGGTACCAAGCTCATGAATATGCCAGTGTCTAAATGTGTATTGTTGCCGAATAAATAAAAGATGCACGTGGCTAAAACCCAACTCATCTGAGAAAAGGAAGCGACTTTCCAATCCAACAGATTGACGAAACTGAAGAGAATAAACGAGAATAAAACAAAACAGGTGTTACTGTAGGAAAGGGTAATGTCTGATTTGTCACGATGCCACCTGGCATCACCCGTCCTCAGTAAAGTGGATTCGAAGGGAAAGAAGGGCACTGCCCCCTAACCCCATTAAATTAAAAATAAAGGACGAATGAGAAGAAAGCGTTCAAAAGAAGAGAAAATGAAGACAGTCATGATGAAAAGGAAATCCCCGTATATGGACATGATGGAAGGATCGAGGGGGTATCTTCCTCGATTGATCGCGCCGCTTCTTCGCTCTGGTCCGCTTTGTAAGATTAGTCCTTCCCACCCCCATTCACCCCACCCCCAATAGCTGGTTCAAGACTACGCCATTGTCTTGTAGGAATCCTTGAGAATTTTCAAAGTCAGGATTGGACTCATTAGCTAGACGAACGTCCACAAAATCATTGTCATCATCACCATCATCATCACCATCATCACCATCTTCATCATCGTCATCATCACCATCATCATCACCACCATCATCATCATTATCACCACCATTATCATCACCATCATCGTCATCACCACCATCATCATCACCATCATCACCATCATTATCACCATCATTATCATCACCATCACCATCATCATCACAATCGTCATCATCATAATGATCATTTTCCCCATCGTCATCATCACCATCATCATCATCATCACAATCATCATTATGATCATCATCACCATCATCATCATCATCATTCTTAATGAAGGTGAAGGTATCATTGAAGACATTTCCGTAAAAATTCTTCATAGTGGCGTTAGCAGAAATAATCAAATCATCACTACTCATCACTACTCCTTATCATTGCATTCTTGATGTTCCATTTTAATAGAGTGTTTATTATCCTTGCTGTCTCGATAGAAAATGACCCGACGTAGCCTCAATCTCGCCGATTGCACCTCTGGGCGTCCCTTGTATATCCCCAGCCCTCCCCCGAGCCCAATCGATTCCCATCGCAATCAGACAACCACGCGACCTTATCTCGCACCAAGTACGCTGCTACAGGTGTATGGTGGGTACAAAATCTATACCACTAACCGCCAATTACAAAATATTAACTATGAAAACGTTTTTTTCTTCTTCTTCATTACCTCCCTTGCGGTTAAGTTATGAATAGATTTACATGTTGCTGAAAGCCTTCAGATTTTTGTTTTTGTTTTTTGGGGATTGAGCAATACGGCTTTTAAATGTCATTTTATGATCGCTTCGTTTAGCATATCATTTTCTTTCCATATATCTTTTCAAATTTTCAGAAATGCGGAATATCAAAAATATAAAATTAGGGAAGGAAAAAGGGTGTCTCTATTGATTCACAGAGTGTACATTTTGAGAATTCGTTGTTACAATGTTAGATTAAAAACAGATGACGGAGATTAACGTTATATAGGGTCGAGATCATCTCACTGATTTTATTATGGCTCTTCTAAATGTAATTATTGATTCATTATAAAAATTTAAAAAACACAAAAATAAACGTTCAGCTAGTAGGCTGGTTTAAAAACGGACCGTGTAATATTAACAATAAAATATGAAACATAAATATACAAATTATAACAATAAAATTAAACATAACAAGGATTGGATGTTACAGAACATAGAAATTAATAATTAAATGTTTAAAGAATTTTAAAACATTGCGGCAGAATATAGTCTTAAAAAGTGATAGGGTATAAAAACAAAATTATACTAAATAATAACATTTGCCAATATTTTGACGATAAGAATCATTCGTACCGCGGTTCAAATAGAATTGTTATTATTCCTATTCGTTCCTATGAAAAGTGAATATTGATCTTGGGTGATTAAACGTCGATCATATTCTTTGAAACTTTCAGGGGTTCTTGTTTAACGTTTCTAAGCCAAATTTAAGAATAAGCTATTCAACGACCGTCACAGCTCCGTCTAAATAACTAATGAAAAATCACGTTTGTCTACGGAGATTGTATACTCCGCGGGCCATTTCAAGCCTAGCTGCAAGCTTCGTCATCTACAAAGGACGGGGGGGGTGCTTTACTTGATTCTATCTTTATAATTTATATATATATATATATAGGCCTACAGTTTTGTTACTCTTGAGAGTCTGTTTTCTTCGGCGAAACGAACATCCTTTCTTCCTTTGCTCGATATAATATATACAATATTTATATTCAATTCAGAGATGACCGGCAGACTTAGGGTTCGGGGAGTGGGGCACAACCGACCCGTGCCAATGTTCCCTTTGAAACCTAAGTGTCGTCTTCAAACATTGAAAGAGTCGTATTGTCGGTGGAAATTCTATTTGATTTTGGCTCACCAGTTTGAGCAGTATTTTCAAACCATTTTCGTCATTCGTTTTTCTCAACCACGAAGCAGGGTTGAAATGAAAAACGCCCGACTTCTACTAGTCTTCAAAGAAACATTAAACTTTTGAAATGTTTGAGTTGACATGACTAAATTCAGGAAAGGATGAATTAATCTTCAAAATAAATACTTACAGCTCGTAAAGCTTATCTATATAATCTACATCTATTTCTTAATTCTTACTGTACGAATGCCCCTCAAGATCCCAGAATTTATATTTCAATTTGTTTTACGCTGAAGAGGCTGCTGACAGACGATTGGGAGCAACTCTCCCGTCCATCGATTTTCGGATTCAATTTGGCGCGTAAAGCGATTTAATTCCAAGTCGTGTTTCCGTAAACTGGTCTCTTTGCCTGCTTGATTATTTATTTTTGTTTTCACAAACACACTGCCGTGCCTGCCCAGTCCCGAAATAATTTATAGATTTGTAACTCACAAAGGATATTTCGTGAATTCGTATCAGTACATGCTGAAAGCGACGTGTAAATAGTCCCATTCACACATTCAAAAGACCATTTTTAACCACCATTTACACTACTGAAAAACCCCATTTAAAGATACTATGTCCCTTTTGAAGCCAAGTTGAACGTCACATTATGTAGAACTTTGCAGGAATTATGAATATATCATGTGTGTCCTATCTGTGAAATTTAAACATTAGCAGTGTCCTAGTATTCAAATTATGCAAGGAAACCCGTTTACCTTCTAGACTTCACTGTCAGACACTATTGAGTGACTGACCGACTTCTTTTTTTATTTGGTAATAATATACATAAAATAAGCTGTAACAGGTACACGAGCATTTGTCTACATCAACAACCCACTACTTGTAATGGCAAAAATTAAACTGATTGAATCTTTGAGCAGCACTAGACGTACGACCATTCGGTAAAAATCGGTGAAAATCAGACTATTACTTAGGTGAATGCAATCACTTAAGTCGATTCGACAACTAATGGTCATTATTTTCCCACTATAAGCCATTTCCAAGCACTTACGTTTTGAGGGAAGTTCTAAATTAGTATTGTCTTTCAAATGCCGTTGGAATTTAACCTTTTCATTTTTTTGGCCTGCAAATGGGACATAGTACCTTTAAAACCGTCGAAGTTTGCTAATACCAGTTTTGGGGTGAGTAGTGCGCATGCACGACTCGTCGGTGCCCTGCATGCCCTGCATGCGTCAAAGCAAGCGGAAACGAGATGAGTCACGTGACGAAAAACCGGTATCTCACCGAAGTTTGCTTTTGCACTGCAAAAAAAAAATCGGTGAAACTTCGGCGGGCGTTTAAAAAAGACATCACTCCTAGAGGTGGGTTTTTCGATTTCGATTTTTCGTCACGTTTGCTGGTAGTTGTTTTGCTTCGGAATGTGGAAAAATCCGACGATTTTGGGTTGCAGTGTAAAATAATGCAGCTGATATTAGCAACGATGCGCATAAAAGGTCCTGCGCGTATTCACTGAGCTCTGTGTTACAGGATACGGAAATGTGACGCGTATTAGTACACTTTACGTCATCATAAAAAAAAAACCGACGCGGTTTTGCCCCCATCATATCTGAACGAGGCCTTAATCATTGCAGACGGAGTTCAACCTCCAAGAGATAAACCTAGAATACTAATATCATTCGAACAAACGACAGCTACCCGATTAAGCAGCATAACTAAAGACCATTTTTAGAATGTCTATACCGGATCGGAATAAGGGCATGAATTTACATGAATGCGTTTACTCGGATGTGATTACATCGGACAAAAAACGTTCGTTTTCTTATTTGAAATAATAAGATATTACCTAGAGTATACCCGGGAGTACGAGTATCCACATTACCTGACTACAAAAATAAATTGCATTCATTGATCATGATGATAAAGACTAGTGGGGCGTTGCAAGAAAGTTGCGATTGATTGCAAGTTGCAAACTTTTGCAACTGATATTTGCAATCGATTGCAACTCGACTTTCTTGCAACGCCCCACTAGTCTCCTTAATTTCCTAGGATTTTGTTAGGATTAAGGTTTTAACAATTAAATTAAGTTAACTAGATCTAGCTTTTACCCCCCTCTCTCTCTCTCTCTGTCTCCTTCTAATGGGGCGTTGTAAGAAAGTTGAGTTACGATCAATTGCAAATGTGCAATTAATCGCAAGACTTACGCTTGATTTTGGGGATTTGCAATCGATTGCAACTTTCTTGCAACGCCCCATAGGACTAAGCAAATTGGTATGAAAATAGCAGCAATTGGCGAATGATTGGAGGAATATGAAGAGGCAGTCAACAAAGTAGATAACAAATTACTTGATATAAAAAAGTGATAAATCTCTGCGTAATAGTAGGTCCTCCCCCTCTCTCTCTCTCTCTCTCTCTCTCCCTTTTCCTTTCTCATTTTATCTGTGTCAGTACTCGTTGTAATATATTATTTATCCGACCACTCGACTTCGCTAAGCAACCCATACCTTTTCTCAAAACCGCTCTGATCGACATTCTACCCAACAAACCTTGGCCACGGACGTTCCGGAAGACAAATTTTCGCCTCGGGCGTGGTTGAAGAATGACACATTTTGGGGGAAACGTTTACACAGTACGATATACTATCGCTAAAAGACGACTCATCGCAAACGAAATTTTCTCGAGAATGTCACGTCTACCGATCGATGTCGTCTCAGAGAGGCGACCTGTTTTCTCATTCTATTCGATTATAGGAGGCGAGTTTGAATCTTACAAGGGGTTGGTCGGGTGAAGCTTTCCAACGTTTTACAAAAGGAGACAAGCATATGGTTTAGCTTGGGTTCAGACGATGAAGGGGCACCAGTAGTCCATAGGAGGGGAGGAGTTGCTGGTCTTACTCGGACGATAACATGCATATTATCAAGCCCATCGCTTAAGGTCCCCTTTTCCCTCTTCCGCTCTCTCTCTCTCTCTCTCTCCCTCTCTCGTTTTCTCGATTATCCTTTTCCCCCTTTCCATCCTTCTTTCGCCATTTATTGGGACATGTGCCTTTGTTTACCCCGTAGCTACGCCACCAGAGATAAGACTTTGTGTTTATACTCTTTCATAATATGAAAATCAATACGCAAGTTTTCTAAGTAACCAATTTAATCTAATGAACAAATATGATTTCAAATTCAAAAATTCAAAGAATGAATGGAGCTCTGTCAAGCCTCAAAATCACGCTAATAAAGAATTAATAATATTAATCAAAGGTGGAGAACTGTACCGACTTTAGCATTTTATCAAGTACATCAGTCACAGAAGTCAGTCGATTAAAGATAAAATGTTTTCCCTTTAAAAGAGTAAACATAACAGTTTGTTTTATTTACCCAGGGTAGCCAAATCAGTTTTAATGCTGCTTTTTTGCTGGCCCTGTATGTAATTATTACTACTCCAATATTACCATGCAGGTACCAATCTACACCTGGGTTGGGAGGGTTGATATGGGCAAAATACCTAGTCCAGGGATCGAACCCTGAACCTCTCTTATGAGAGTCAAGAGCTTTAACCAGTATGATTATACCACAAGAGAGTGTTTTTCTTTTATCTGCAAACTTTTCATCATATTTTAAAACTTTTTAATACCACAAAAATGAATGCCGAAAATGTATTACTTCATAATTACAAAAGAAGGCATCCGTTTTTTTTGTTTTTTTTCACTACAGATCACGACACTATCGGATGTAATGAAGCTCTGGGCCCCATTTCACAAAATTTGTCATCAGTGACAAATGACAGTTTTGTTATAAGATATATAGTAAAATCCTTGCTTTTGATTGGTTATCAGCAGGTTATCAGCAGATTTGTCACTGATTTTTGTCATTTGTCATTGAAAAGAGGCTTTGTGAAACGGTAAAAAGAACTGTGATGCAATATGTAGGTTGACTTTTTATCAAACTTATATAAATTCAAAGATTTTGAAATAGAGTTGTAATTATAAAGTTCATTCTTTTCAGTGTCGTTTGCGAAGTGTTATTCTTTTCTTGCAGAATTAATCAGAATTCTCCCGGCTTGCTCGGAATTTTGATAACTTCCAGCAATCTAAGGCACTTTCTGGTGAAGGTCATTCACATCTGAAGGGTATAAACTCGATCATGTACATGATATACAAAATAATTTTTCGCACGGCTATGATTTGAAATGTAAGACGACTTGTTAAAGTAAAGAAGAAATAAAACCTCAAATTATTAAATTGCAGCGTTGAATGTAGCTCTAGGATTATACAAAATGAAATAACTACTAAACCCTACCGACTTATGTCATGGCCATATATGAATGCGGATCGATTTGTTTTCAAACAAAATCATGTAATCAATATGAGAGGAAATGTTATGTCATTATTCGCCCGAATATGCGTTTCTCTGTGCGAATGCGAGCCTTGGCTTCGGGGAAGGGGAGGGGGGGGGGGTCCAGTTGACAATGAATATTATTGATAGTTAAACGTGTTGTGCCTATCTGTATAATTATATTCGTTATCATTAATCTCATTAATCATTAATCATTAATGTTACTAAAATTGGTTCATATATTATTAGAAAGGGAATGGAGGTATTACTGTAATTGGGGTGAAGATACAACCCCCCCCCCTATCTCCGAACACTTTCATATACTTCTAGCGCCGGTTGCGACTTTAAAATGCTTAATCATCGATCTTTCGTGGGCGATTATTTTGTTACCGCAATCGTCGAGGACACCAGCCAAAAATAGACACATTCCCCTAGCCGTAAATTGATTTCAAGTCGATATTCATGATTCTTATATTGCTTTTTTTGTCAGAACATATCCTATAAGAACCAAGAAGGACGTTTTTCATAACTTACACGCAACTGAGATTGTATTCGGGTCTGTTACAACACGTAAAGAGCGAAAAAGATGTAGTAGGAAAATGATGGAGAGAGGGAGTATAATATGGGACAGGGGAGACACGGGAGAAAAGAAAAGGAGGGCGGAAGGGAGAGAGAAAGGGAGTGAGTGAGAGAGAGAGAGAGAGAGAGAGGGAGAGGAGAGAGAGAGAGAGAGGGGAGAGAGAGAGAGAGAGAGAGAGAGAGAGAGAGAGAAAGGAGAGAGAGGGAGAGAGAGAACATTTCCTTACAATATTTTTTGGAAAGGATTCGACTTTAAGAGAATTCCATTCGTCCATTGTCAGGACTAGGAGATGAGGGGGAGGGGCGAGGAAATTGGTATCACCAAGATATTCAAGATACCGGAATTTTATGCTCTTTTCTTGCTTGTCAGAGAATTTGGATGGCAGATGACCCGCCGGAAAAGTATTATACCGCCCCAATTGTTTTGGGATTTGTGTTTGCGTGTGTGCGTGTGTGTGTGTGTGTGTTTGCATGTTTGTATGATTGTCATAGATTTGGGGGGGGGGAGAACCCTCCCTTAGGGGGTGCCATCCCCTGCATGATTCGCCAATCATGTAGATGTCATTGTACTGTAGTGACCAGAGTGTTCAACCCTAAACACCATCTATGAGTAATTGCTTAATTCGGGGCTTCATTATCCTGTACTTTAGGAAATGCTTTCCACAAGTGGCCTGCACTTCCGCCGGCCAAAGAGATGATAAGAAAGTATTTAATGGTTTTCCATTGAAAAAATGATTACTTGTCGTCTTCAAACAGTCGGTTGGAATACGAGTGATATAATAAGGATTCTTGGTAATAATGATAATAATATTAATAATAATGATAATAATAATAATATCAATTATTATAATAATAATAATAATAATAATAATAATAAAAATAATTATAATTAGAATGATAATATTAGTATATATATATATATATGATAATAATAATAATAATAATAATAATAATAATAATAATAATAATAATAACAATAATAATAATTATAATAACAACACCAATAATAATGAAAATAAATAAATTATATATAAATAAATAAACAAACTTTAAAATAATAAACACATAAATCTGGATTTGAAGCGGTGAGAAGAAGATGAGTTTGGATGGAGGAAGTTAAGTAGTGGAATACGTACAACATGACTTGTGAGGGACGGGGAGGAGAGGGAGGGGGAATGAAAGAGAGAGAGAGAGAGAGAGAGAGAGAGAGAGAGAGAGAGAGAGAGAGAGAGAGAGTCTCTATATAACATGTATAAGAGAATACGATCATACTTGATCGAGAGTTACAGATTAAACGGGAAATGAAGAATATAATTATATCGGAAAATAAAAGCAACAGAGTGGCTTTGAAAAGAAAGGAAAGAAAACAGGTGAGGGAGGAGAGGTAAATAATTGAAATGTTATTACAACAGGATCTTGTTAAGATGGGCGGCATCTTTGAAATAGTATCAGCATCATCTCAGCATGAACTATTCATGATCCACAAGCCCTAGTCATAATATAAGCTCATGAATTTTAAGGACTATGTTACCATTCACCTAAATCACATGCACTCTTGATAGGGAGAAAGAGAAAAATCGGGAATGGGAAGAGGGATATTAAGATAAAAAGAGAATTAATTTTGATTGGCCTGTACGAGGGCAATGACTGTCTATAATGGGTTTTCCAAATAATGATGATACAGATTTCTCCAGAAATGGAGGGCTAGTCGTTGAACTCTACTTCTTAATTGACTCCCCTCCAAAAAAGACAAAGGTTGTCATTTTTTCCATTTATAACGTTCCCTTTTTAACTGTGGCTCCTTGAATATGAATCAAAGAGATAAGGGGACGAGGGTAGCTACTCGAAACGATCAATAATTTTAGGCCTACAGCTAAGTAAAATAAACAAAACGATCGGAATAGGTCAAACAATATAGACCTACCCGTGGTCCGGGTTGTAATCAACACTTCATTTACAAGTTGTTTGGATGATAAGAATTGTTAACAGGGGCGGCGATCCCGGGGGGGACGGGGGGGACACGTCCCCCCCCTCAATTTTTTTAGGGGGGATCGCCCCCCCTGAAAATTATAAAAAGTGCAAAAAAAAAGTGTATAGCAAGTACTGAATAAAGGCTACAACACACTTTTAGGCTCTGGAGGGCCCAAGAGTGCAGCGTTTAGACAAATAAAAATGCAAAATCTTCTCACTCGGGAGCTACGCTCCCTCGCGTAATATTCTTTTAAAATGTACAAGTAAATACCGAGAAAAGTGAAGTGTGAAAAAAGTATATTGCTTGTTTTTACACTATAGTTTTGCTAAGGAATGTAATTTTTTAATACAACAAAATTTCAAAAACCTGTGTCACTTCCGTCACCTTCACCCCTCTCGTTCACTTTGCTCCCTCGTACTTGCATACTGATGGGGAGGGCTTGGGGCGGTTCCCTCAAAATAAAATCCAAAGTGGTTTATTTCTACTTCGATACCAGTGATTTACAAATGTTGCTGAAATGGTATGATTTTTCCCTGAGCTTCCGGGGGCTCTGCCCCCTGGACCCCACCAAGAGCCCTAAAGCGGGCCTCTGGTTGCTCATCCGACCGTAATTTAATGCCTAAAACACCTGAGCTTCCGGGGGCTCCGCCCCCTGGACCCAACAAGGGCCCTAAGGCGGGCCCCTGGATGCTCATCTGAACGTTATTAAATGTCCAAAACCCCTGAGCTTCCGGGGGCTCTGCCCCCTGGACCCCACCAAGGGCCCTAAGGCGGCCCCTGGATGCTCATCTGATCATAATTTAATGCCTAAAACCCCTGAGCTTCTGGGGGCTCCGCACCCTGGACCCCACTCCAATTAGTGACCTGCATGCCAGTGTCACACATAAGGTATAACAATTATGCTCATCTGACCGTAATGCCTAAAACCCCTTGAGCTACCGGGGGCTCAGCCCCCTGGATGCTCATCTGACCTTAATTAAATGCCTAAAACCCCTGAGCTTCATGGGGCTCCGCCCCTTGAACCCCGCCAGGGCTTTGCCCCTGGACCCAACGTCAATTTTCCTCCACTTGCTTCGCTCGCTTTGCTCTACCTAATCGTAAATACTTTAGCCCCCCTCCCCCACTTTGAAAAACATTTCGTGGGGCCTGCATGTAACATGTAAGAGTGGTGGTGATGCAGCTCCCCAAAAAAAAACCGTTTTTGCTCATTACGCCACTGCTTCCTCGACCATCGCATTTCGCCCCGGTCATGAAAAGAAATCCCTGCCCCTGATTGTTAAGACAAAGAATGAATACTTAATTCAAAGTTCAAAATGATGTTTCTGTCGATCTGCATAACATGGTTGAAAAGAAGTGAGCAATAACTCTAGAATAACTAGGGGCGCTTCCGGGTCGGATGTGAAGGAACACAAGTCATGCATGCGGATCTCCTCCGCGGAAATTTTCCAGGGAGATCGAGAATCCGGAAATTTACTTTCAAAATTTGATTCAAAGTAAAGAGATGAATAATAGCTGCAACGCTGTAGGCCAACGAAAAAAACAACCATGCTCTGCTAACACTAAGTCTTGTTTTCAATCATAATAATTATAGACTTGACTGAAAAAGCAAATTGGAAATACAAAATATCGGGCTAGTTTCACAGCCTTCACAGCCGCAAAGTAGCGGGATAATATTCTATTTCGAGCTAATTAAGACGCCCCTCATGATGATAAAAGTATTTTCAATATTCATTCTCGTATTAGTATCTTAGAACCCGGAAATCATACGCGATACTATTATTAATATAAATATCAGGTGATTGGTCACGTGGTCGTGACATGATCCGACAAGCTTAAAAAACCCTGCCTTTTTCGTGCAAGAAGTAAATAACTAAAAGTAAAACTAGTAAAAGTAAACAAAATTGATTCCAACAGTCGAGCATATTACAGGTATTGTATTAAGTATTTTTTTTTCAAATAAGGGTCTATATCCAGATCTAACGTAGATTTCCTCAGACTCAGTCAGAGTCAGACAGTTAATATTAGTTAAGAAGTCATCATAGTCATACATACGGCGCGGCTTCGCTGGAACCTGGCCGGAGCGCTCCGGGTAGTTCCTATACCGAATTCGAAAGCTTCAGCTCAGCCCTACTATACTCGCCAGTAGTACTATAGACAGTCTATAGATCACATTGTTCCGGTACTATGAATGATTATGAATAGTATGATGTTTCTTCAAAGTTCTGTTGCTGGTCTACCAGTGTACACCACACAATCCATGAGTTTGACCATGGACATGGTTCCTCTCCACTCTATCTAGTATTATACTCTGTACTGTAGTATACTGACTACAGAACTTGATACATAATAGATAATACATGCATACCAGCCTCCTTGCACACTTACATCATTAGACACTTCCTTACTTCAAGTTCCCTGTGCATTCTTGGGGGGGACCACATCTTCTCCCAGGCCATGCAGGCTCATCTCTGGAACAGTCTACTCTTTCCTTTCTCACCGAGTCCTTCCTCCTCAAAATGTATTTGTTCACTTTGTAACTCTGATTCATTGATCTGTAATTTAAATTAATCGTAAGTTTATGACACAGTCATTCTAGCAATTTTTTTTTAAAATTTAAGTCGGGGCAAGGTAAGATGAGTTCCATTGCTACTTTAGAGCCCATGCCATGGTAGAACGAAAGCTTCAATTTCTGATATTGACATTTGTTCCACTGAGACAACGTCTGGCTCCACTGACCGCCTCTAAAGGCTCTATACATGCGTATAGGAAAGGTTGACAAATGCCAGTTTTATTAAAGAATTCCCCGTACCTGACGATTATTTCTGTCTAATGCCATGGAAGCTTTTGAAATCTTTGTTAGATGTGGAGTTATTTATTCTGTCTTCAAGACTTTCCATAAGCCCGGAAAAACAAAAAAATGAGTCTCGGCACCTATATTTTTTTATTTTTTGCACCCGGTCTGGGAGAATTAACATTTCCTGTTTCAGAAACTTTCACATGGCCGGCACTAAATGTTCACAAATCTGACCAAAAAATTAACTTGATACGAGCTAAATGTGGACTGAATGAGCCCTAACAAATCATTTTACAATGAGAATCCTAAAATCCCTCCAAGATTGTATGCATAAACCACATAATTCACGCACTGTTGGCCGTCGCATGTTGTTTTTGTCTCTGGTTTGTTTACATCTCAAACTGCTACTGCTGCTGTGCAGTGTGTACTTTATATTATAGTGTACTGATAGATTAATGAATAAATAAAAGGTAACTGTTAACAAATAATTTAAAAGCATACGTACGTTCATTAATTTTGGAAATGGCTCCTGGTTCCCTCAAAAATTTAAGGACCAGGAGCCGATATTTGGCTCCCGGTCTGCTTTGACTTACGGAAAGGCTTGTGTATGTTCTACATAAGAGTTTGCATAGATCTAGTCATCATAGACCGGGTAGCTGTATTAGTTGTAACTGTTAGAAGTCAAACTTTACAACCTCCTAGTTGCTAGTTTACACTGGATAGATCTCTCCAGAAGCTCCAAAACTAAGAAAGTTATATCTAGATCCCAATTTCCTGTTTCATCTAAGCAAGGCCTGCTTAATTACACACAGGTCAGAGGGATAGACCTAGATCTATATTGAATTCTAAGAAACTGTGATATTTAAAGTGCAAAATTCATTAATGTCTAACAAGATATGGCAACCATCCAAGTGCAGTTTATGTTTCATATTGTCAGTTCATAGCTGGAAAGGGCATTAACATCTACTCTGTGTTAAAGTAGACCTACATAAGTTGACGCCCTTCTAGGTCCGAAGAGATGTTACTTTTCCGTCTAATAAACAAATTGAAATTAAAAAGAACAAACTGTCCCTTTTTTCCTGCAGATTCATAATTAATTGACATGGATTATAGCCTGGATGTTTTTCAATCTACTGGTAACAATGACTGCTACCAGCCAGATAGCTTGCCTGAGGTAGTGGAGAGTGTCTCCAAGGCCCAGAAGCAACAAGCCAGTGAAATTGAGCAACATCAACAGCTCTTTAGTACCCTTCAGGTATAATTTCAATGAAAATAAAATCATCAGTTTGTCTTTCAATATTACATATTGGCTTTGACAATTGGATAATTATAATGTTAAGCTGTATCAGTACATGTTTGAAATGTTTCTAATTTGCCCTATATTAACAAGATAAAGAGGATCATTAATATTAAAACTGATCTAAAATTCTGGAAATGGAATTGTATATTGAAAGTAACTCACTTAAAGTAATTTTGAATTGTTTATCAACCACTGGACGGGCTGCTTAGACAAGACAACTTGTTTATAAACTAAACATGAAAACATCTGAAAATCGAAAAGTACTGCGGATTTTGAGACTACCTGTTTATGCACACAAACTATGAGTTCAATTTCGTTGCCTTTCTCATATTTTGTGCTACTGAAATCATTTTTGCAGATCATTCAGTCATTTATTTGTATTCTTTAACATTCTCTTTAAGTCTCATTTGCTTCTATGAAAGTTTATTTTATCTAATACAGGGCATCTAGATGAAGGAGATTGGATCTATATTTTCCCTCCCAAATTCTTTTCTTTATGTACATATTTATATATATCTTCCCTTTCGTTATCCTTCCATCCCTATATCTTTCCATCCCTCTTTTCCTCCCTTCTACACACCTACTCTATCTCTTTATTTACTCTCCATATATTTATCCTCATGGACACCTGTTTGTTCTTTCTCTCTCTCTCTCTCTCTCTTTCTCACTTTCTCTGTCTCATCCTCTGTCTCTCTGTCTGTCTCTCTCCATCTCTCTGTCTCTCGCTCATGTGCTGACTACACATGAACTGACTGTGTAGGAGGAGTTGCTCAAAGGTAAGTGCTAGATGGCATACTTAATAGATTCTATGTGTCAAAAGCTCAACTCCCACAAGCTTTAAAAAAAAAGGTCGCTATGAGCTGAATTTAACATGATCACAGACAATTTCAGGAAATCGGCTCTCACCAATCTTGATTCCTTATTACATTGTTTTGCCTCTAGACAAAATTATGTTGGGATTATGTAGGCGGTCATTGTTGTGTTCGCACATGGCAATACACCAGGCTGCAGAATTATCTTGGAATTTATTTCTTAAGAGTTCCTGTGATATTGTTTGAATGAGTAGTACATCCTTCCAGAGTATGGAGGTGATTTGATTTCCGTATACATTTACATAATCTCTTGGAGTATAGAGAGTATACTAACACGTTAGTTTACAGTCTTGTTCTGTATGCTACGTAATATAGTTGTAATTTTAATTTTTAGATATGATTAAATTTAATATCTCAAAAAGCTTTGTAGAAGGTTTTTATCTGCATTACAGGATTATAGTGATGAAAAAAAGCAACAAAGATTTATTTCTAGAAATCAAAAGGTTGTGAACTGTCTCTTCTACCATTTACTGATTAATGTTTATAATGCACACAAATATATTCATCAGTTCGATAAGTTCAATATTTTATCTTTCAACAAAAGGGATCATAAAGGTATATTGAAAAGCTGGGAAAAACCTGAGAAATAAAGCTGATTGTAATGCTCATGCTTCCCATGATGGGCTTATACTGTGATCATTATCAAAAGTATCATTTTTTGCAATTTATAGCTCTGTTGTAAATTTAACCTAGATTTTGAAGAAGGTTCAATCTCCATGTATTTTGTTATTTGGTATATAACAATCTGCAGGTGTGATCAGTCTTTTTTGTTTAACTCAATTGTTTTGTCAACTCCAATCATGCCTGTAGCTAGTTTGATATAAAACATGATAAAATATTTATACATCCATGTTTACCAGCAATGCAACAGGTGGTTTCCCTAAAAGGAGAGTTGAGGGAGTGTATAAGAAAGATATGTCTTGCTCAGGAAGTCCAAACTAAGAGGAGGAGCCATGCTAAAGAATTACAAGAAGGTAATAATTTCTAAATTATATTTGTTTTGGGGGTATATATTTTTTTATATGAGTATGATGTTTATTTTGAAATCATGAAAATGTGTTTATGAATGTTCATGGTGGTTTGCAATAACACCTTATTCACTTTAAACACTCCCTTTGGAAAAGATGAAGGGTATTGCAAGAATACAATTGTAACTTATTCCAATGACCAGGCTTATTCCCTAAAGGATCTTAATCAGTCACTCAAAACAGGGCAGATGCTATGTAAAAACAGAGTTTATTAGAATTATGATTAATCACATCAGATTTTACAATTGATGTATGAAATGTATGTAATCCTCTTTTGATAAATAAAATGTTTTATAACTTTCAAAATGAGGTGTTTTTATAGTCTATCAAAGTGACGATTTTCTTTTATTCTATTGGACTTCATTTTTACAGTTATTCACAGTACAGTTCTTGAAAATGTGAGTCTGAAGCAGATGATAGTAAGAGCAGAAGAAGACAGGTTGAGAGAGGACAGGTCAGTGAATCATCCACTAAGAGTCGGAAGGCCATAAACCCGTTGATCACTGAATTATCTAACTCCCATAGGCTTTGTACAGGAGCCATCCGGTTCTTGTTGGCAATGGGTTAACTCTGTAAAGTAGATGAGTTAATGCCCTTCTGGCATTCAGCAGACAAATGTATCTGTTGTAGGAATGATGAGAATCAACTACACGGTCACCCGTAAAGTTTGAATATTGTTTCTTACCTCTTTTCATGAAATGATTGTGACAATAGGACTTATTCTTGATAAACAAAGCTTAACCCGTTGACTATTGAATTCTCCCATTCTCAGGTTTAATACAGGGGCCACCAGGTTCCAGTAGGCAATGGCTTAATTCTTCCCAGAACTTTATTAGTCATCTCTATGACTCTTCAGATTGATCAATAAAGTTCTGAGAAGATGTCAACTTTATCTCTCAAGGATGAATCATATTATCACAATCATTTCATGACTACTAAAAGAGGTGAGAAAAATAATTCTGACTTTAAGGGCAACAGTGTAGAAAGATGGATACCCCCTCTGTCAAGAGTAATTACATCAATCTCAGAATCTTTGCAAGAGAGTGAAAAAAATAATGACTTCTGACATTCTTATTTTGAAATTATTACTTAAATAGGTTACTTTGCTTCAGGTCAAATTGATCTTGTATCAACTCAAGAAACTCGTGATTTTCATCAAAGTTTCCATTCTTGGAAAATTGATGAGCTACAGATAAAGAGACTTAAATGGGCATAGCACAGGTGAGAAGAGTTTATGGAATTTTCCTGTTTGAAATCCCTCTTGTATTGAGATGGATATTAAAGTTAGGTAATTTGAAGATCTCTGTTATTGAAATAGGGTAACTAGAGAGAAGGGTAAACAAGAAAGTGTGTGTGTGTCTGTGTGTATGAGAGAGAGAGAGAGAGAGAGGGGGGGGGGGGGCTGAGAACAAGAAGGTGTGTGTTTGAAAGGAGAGGGAAAGACCAGGAGAGCATGTGAGTGATCGCGAGCTTAAACTTGGTACAGGAAGATAGGATGGACGGGAAGAACTAACTACGCTAGGAGACGGTAGCATTTTGGTATGGCTTTTTACATTGCGTTGCGTCTCTCTCTATCCCCCCTCTCTTTTTTCTTCTCTCTCTCCCCCATTCTTTCACTAGTTAGCTTGCTACTTTGTCCCATTTAAAACTTATTTAAACAAACGTAATTCAATGCATACTTCAGTTCTTCTCACCCTTGACCCCCACCCCCATCCCTCTCTCTTCCTCTCCCTCACACTTCCCTTTTCCCTAACACACATCACATTTTAATGTAGACTTTGCTCTTTGTTTTTGTTTTTAAGCACATACCTTTGAGAATAAAAACTTATTTTCTAGCTCTGTAATCTTCATATCTCCTCAGTTCTTTGCTTTCATTCCATTAGAATGTACCAGGTGTACAAAGACAAGATGGACAAGTGCAGCCAATCGATTCTCGAGCTAGAAGCTGCCTCTCCACATCACATGGAACTTGCTGAGCAGATGAAGATTCTGGAAGACATGGAAAAGAAAAGTGAGTGATGGCAATTGATTGAATGTGTTCCATCAATACATCATGTATGTTTATAATACAACAGGAACTTTGTGAATTCAGAAGGCCTATTTGTCTAAAAACTCTGGATGGTCTTTAAGAAAGCAAGTATATTTGTAGTGATAATAATGCTCAGTGATTAAAGCAGTGGTTCTTAACTTCCTTGGCCCATGACCTTCATCAGACATTCTACATCAGTACATGCAGATCAAAGCAGGAAAACAGCACAAATTTATAAAACATTATCAGTCAATACTTTCCTATGTCTGAGATTATATACTATTGGAATCTCCTTATGGTAGAATACATAATTTTTACACTCCCCCAAACATTAAGAACAGGAAATATTAATTGCAACTTTGGGGTTTAGAGACCTGGGCATCGTTTCACAAAACCATTATAAGTACAAGTTCACCAACATCCCATTGAAACATGTGTTAAATTTATTACACGCGTTACAATGGGTTGGCGGCAAACTTGTACCTATAACGGTTTCATGAAACGCTGCCCAGGGAACTAATTGCTTTCTATTGCAGTTCTATTCAAGGAGTTTGTCAAATGATGGACTGGGTAATGAAGGCTTTTGGGCCTCCTGAGATTTGAAATCAAGACCTCTTGTATCCATTTGGTATCCAAGAACAATGGTAAAACCATATAAATCATTGCACTTCCAAATTTGGTTGATTCCTAATGTTGTGTCATATTTCAGTCTCTTTCTTTTCCACAGTGACATCTTTATAAGTTAATGTGAATGTTTATGTTTTGTCCACCCTTACAACAATCATTGATAATTTTCTGCTCAATTGATCATGCTAAAGCCATAACTACCAAAGGGATGACAGTTTAAGTTTCTGTTTACCAAAACCAAAGAGGGTAGTATCAAACCTAATATTGACATGATTTGCTGGCAAATTATGTGAAAATATAGTAGGGGCTTAAAGTTTAATGCAATTATCTACACTCAACAGAAAGTCAGATTCCCGGCAATAGAATATTTTATGAAATTGGACTTAAAAAACAACAACCTTGGAGTCCCTAAATGAAAACAAAATGAAAACTAAGTAGAAATCACATTTTCTGCAAATGTTATTTACCATTTTCTTGGTTAAATTGATTTAAATTTGGCCTCTCTATATTACCCAAACATTTCCAACCCAGAGTACATTGCACCGTCACATGGGAGTCACATCGTGATACCTTAATTACATCAGACGTCATCATTTTGTGAAGAGATCATTGGGTGATATTACTAGTAATATGTAGGCCTGGCAAAGTCTCCTTTTCAGTTAATCTCCACAGTATTGCTTCTTGATGATAAGAAGAGGGCATCACATTGGTGACATATTACTGAAAGAGGGCAGTATTACATTTTTCTGCTCTCCTGTCATTGAGTAAAAATCGGTCGGATCGAAGGTTGGCTTTCTGGGCATTGTTTCATGAAACCATCATGAGTACAAGTATTATCACATCCCACTGATGGAACACTTGTCAGATACAATACCTGGTTTCAATAGGAATTGGGTGAACTTGTAGTTATGAAAGTTTCATGAAATGCTGCCTTGGTTTAGCTATGTTTTGACCCGAAGGGAAATCCAAGTTGCATCTTCGGAAGATAACGTTGGTTGAAGGTCGGTCCACATGCAGACACAAGCCCTCAGTCACGTCTGATTCTTAATAGATGTAAAAACCCATCACACACAGATGGGAGTAATTAGTTTGATAGCTCACAAAGGTTTACTTTTAAATGAAAAGGTCACTCAAGTGGTCAAGACTTATCATAGAGACCACTCAATGATGGATTGGATTGGATTTGTGAAGTTTTACTAATTACAAAATTGGACAGGAGCTGATTTGGAAGCAGAGGTGGAAATTGATCAAGAGAGTGGGGAGCTTTTAGCCATACCTAGACTGGAGGAAGAACTACATCAACAACAGATTATCCAAACTGAGCTGCAACAAGAGCGAAATAAGCTGCTACAGGAGGTGATTTAGCAGTTATTTATAATGGATATATGATAAGAAACATATGAAAAAGTAACTAAGAGAAAGTGAAAAGAAAGAGAGCGATTCTTGAACAATTTTAGAATCAATTGCAACTTTATGTATGCATAATAATGAGAATCAATCTTATCCAACAATGATAATTTGTTTGGTTACACACAAATAGAAAAAGAAGTTTATGACTGATTTGTAAAGAAATTTCAGCTTGCACCCAGCAAATAAAGATCACATGCTCAATCTTGTTATTTAAAAGTTTATAATGTTGACTCTAGGTGAAAATGTACCACGGATGTTGTAAAAGACTTTTGGACTGAGTATTATATGCATATACTAAAAATAGTGAAGTCATGACTGCAAATGACTTAAAACTTGTAACTGTTCTTAATAGATAAAATGCATATTTTGAGATTAATTCAAATGTCATTAACTTTAATTCTTGTAGGAAAGGATTATAAGGGTGATCTTTGACCATAGTCAGGATAAGAAAATATCTTTCCTGATTAAATATTTGTATTATCATTTACAGGTATCAAAAGAAAGCTCCAAGCAAGCTGGAATCCAACAAGACATTAACGTACTGCAGGTGGTCATCTTCAAATATTTGTTTCCATTATCAGTTTTTTTTAATCCAATATACTGTGTGAAGATGAAGATGGAAAGCCAGGATTTATTTGTTTATCTCTCTTGATGTACGTTATAGTAAAAATCAATCACGGGAGTGTTTCACAAAGACTAAGATCGACTTTAAGTTGGACTTAACTATAGCAGGCCGTTCATGCCACTAGTTCCTCTAACCATTCCTGGCATTGGTTTCTCAAGGGACGTACAAATCGTGGTCGCAAATCTACAGAATTTAAATTTTTTGATAGTTCATTATTGAAGGAAAAAATATTATCTAAAGATTATAATTGAGAGACCAATGGTGAGAGCAAAACGTGGCATAAACTGCCTGCCATAAACTGCCTGCCATAGTCAAGTCCAACTTAAAGTTGATCTTAGTCTTTGTGAAACACCTCCCAGATCGACTACATTATATTCCAGTTAAATCAATCCAAGTTTTATGTAAAGCCATAGCTACATATTACCATTGTTGTTAATAAAGACATAAAATCAGAGCTTTTTTATAAAATCACATAAACCATGAAAATGTAACATGGTTTGCGCAGATTGTGACATTGATGTTCATATTCGTTTAATCCATTTTTGTTTTTCAGAAGCGCAACAAGGCCCAGTTGACACGTCTTAAATGTCAACTTAAAGAAGCTCAGCTTAGAAACTGGCAGTGGAGTCAAGAAGCAGAGCAGTTGGAAGCTCAGCTTGAAAACCTGAAGGAGAAGGACACATCAATGTCACAGGAGGATTAGGTATTTAATAAAAAATAAAAAAGACAAGACATCATTAGAAGCCCTTAATCTGTCCAGGAGAGACTTGAATCCCCCCCCTTTTTTTTGGGGGAAGCAGTTGTTTGGCTTCCCCATAGGTGTTTGATTCTAATCAAGATATCCAAATTCGATACTGAAGATAGATTGATGCTGTTTGAGTTAGCTCTTTATATGCCACACAAATGATCTCCTTATGCCACATTTTATATATCATGGGATAAATATACCAAAGGCTACAAGATTATTTAACTGTTTCCTGTGCAAAATTAATCTATACCATTGTTAAAACAGTTCTCAGAGAGCTAATCAAACTGGAAATTGGTAAATTTGCAAAGCCATTGCGTTGCACAAAGCAATCCTGCCATCAGTTGGTTGCTATCGTTTTGTGCAAAAATGCATGCATTGCAAACAAGCAACTGTGCAGAGAGGCGAAGAAAGCAGCCCAAGTGTTGATGACATGTTGAGAGGACCAGTAACTCTCATTTCTTTTGTGTGCCAAGGGAATATTGCCCTCCAGAATCGTACCCATTATCACAAATTTAGGAGTAATTACAGAAGAAAATCAGCTGTTAATTGTCAATACCCATCTAATATTACCTACCAAAATCATTCAAGCTAATTTTGGATATCTGTTCTAGGTATTAGAGCTTGTCAGATTTTCACATGATTTGTTCCCTTTAATTTGAATGGCTTTATTTAGACTTTCTGTTCATTCTTGAGGTTTACTCTATTGAGTGCAAGACGAAAAGTTATTTAAGTATGTTTGTCTATTCTTCTATTTTGAGAAGTTGAACAGTACCATTAAAAGGTAAGTCCACCATGATATAAAGTTGGTTTTAATAGAAGCAGAAAAATGATAGAAACATATCAGTGAAAGATTGAGCAAAATCCGATGAAAAATAAGAAAAGTTATAAAATTTTGAAGTTGCGATAAATGAAACACAAGTTGGCAACTCTATGACGTATCATGCAAGCTCATCTCCAATTCGCTCCGTACTAAAAAACTTCAACAATTAAATTTATATTTTCCCATAAGAAAATTTTCAATCATACATTCACCCTAGATATAATTATTGCAAATATGTTTTATATATACAACCCCTGTATGAAACAAATTTATTCTGTCATCAGTAACTAAGAATAATTTTCTTATGGGAAAATACAAATTGTTGGAAGTTTTTTAGTAGAGCAAATGGGAAGGGAGCTCCCAAGATACGTCACAGAGTTGTCGATTTGTGGTTGATTGGTCGATTCAAATATTAAAAAAATTCTAATTTTTAATCGTTTTTTGCTCAAATTTTCACTGACCGGTTTCTCTAATTTTTTTGCTTCTATTAAAATCAACTTAATATCAGGATGGACTTACCTTTTAACTGATAGAATGTCAAAATGGAATACTCTGGTGAGTTCATATTGTGAAATTCCTAATGAAATCAAAATGTTCAACAATCAGATATGATGTAAGATTAAAATCAGAATAAAGAAAAATTCAACACATCATATTACTTTGGTGTCTACCTTTTATTAATAAATATCAATATAAACAATCCTTTGTTTGACATTATTCACTCAAGAGATGTCTAAATAGTTTTCTGCTGTCTATAGAGACTTGTCAATCATTCATTCAATTTTTGTCATACATTACTAGCAGACAATTTGTATAAAAATACTACAAAATTATACAAGGGCAAAAAAATGACTGAATACCAAAAAGTAAAAATGAATACATTGAATATGAAGAAGAAAAAAATGTATAGCAACTATGAAGCATGTAATGCCCTCTTTGTAAATACATAATGATACCTGTATAGTGTGTGAAAAAAGCAATACTGCTTTTGTCTGTTTGCTTTGTCTTCAAATACAATTTATAAAATACATATCTTTAGTAAGAAATAATTTGTAAGGTAAAGGAAAATCCAAAAGTTGTCTTATATTAACAGCCCACACTTGTTGCAAATCAATGTTTCAAAAATTGTTTTTTCCATAATTATTCACAAATTCATTAAATCAAACAAAGTAGAAGTGCAGGCACAGTGATATTGACACTTTACTTTTGATAATTAAACATTAATAATCTTACCTCATTTATAAGTAAAGGCAACTAAGTTTTGTATAAAATCATTTTGTTTCTTCAATATGCTGTTGATATTAAATGTGCATACAAGTTGAATCAAAGGCCATGCCTAACAACTCCCTGGGCGCATGTATGCCGGTATACATGTACACAAGAAAATGTATTTTCCATCAATTACATTAATGAATGATTTGTTTTCTCCATTAATCCTTTCCAAATACTCTTCTAATGACTAGCCTTTTCAGTATCTCCCAGTCAGTACTGGCCAAATACAAGTACTATTGTATAACATTTTCAAAGCAGTGAGGCAATATAGTTCATGAAAGACGTGTAACAGAAGTGATATAATAAAGGAATACATGTTTCAAAATATACAAACTTGAGACAACAGTATCAAAAAAGCTATTTACATTTTCTCATGCACCAGTACTTTAGCTATAAAGCGGAACAAAGTGTTACTACTGTGCATTATAGGAAATAGAATATTTGCACCATGATATATATATATACTCTATATATTCACATGGCTAATGTGCAGATGTCATACAATTGAATATAACATGTCATTGTTCATAATCAAATGACATACCTGCATTCAAGGATCATATAAAGTTAGGAAAAGGGTACTTTGGCATATCTTTGCAAATTGACAGTTTATACATAGATTTAGTTAATTATATGGATTTTGGTATCGTTATAATACAGGGTATGTACATGTACTTTCACATTTCCTAAAAGAATGCTTCATTACATTGATCAATGTATGGTATCTCTTAATTTCGGAGACCAGCTCAAAATGAAAGTGCATTTTTAATCTGAAAACAAACAACTTACACATCATATTTATCTCTTTTCCAGCAAAAATAAAATGAAACTAAAATGTTAATATTCTGGTTTTGGTAAAAATTTAAACTTATTTAATAGATAAACAAGAAACCTGCCAAATAAGCAGACTAAAAACATCTTCTATCTTTCTTGATTAGCTTCTAAGTTTGGTTGATGACCCCTAGTTTTATAGAAAATAGATTTTAAAAAGATTGAATAAATTTATATATGACATAAATATTATACACAAGACTTCTTATCAAATAATATCCAAATGAAAGACAAATCTATAATAAGCAGTCCGTTTTCTAAATCAAATACTATTAATTCTATTGCAAAGTAAAAAATCAAATCAAATTAAGATATGCTCTGTAATAATACTTAACAAAAACAGAAAAGCACATCTTCTTCTCAAAGGAATAAAAATCATATTGTAAATTTGTTTTTAATGTCCGATTATATTAAACAATTTGCATTAATCCCTAATACATGTACATGAACAATGAGCCACTTGGGAGATACTATCTGTGCATGGGCAGATAAAGGTCATTTGTACAAAACCGTAAAACACATCGACACATCTGCTGGATTCATGTGTTCATGAAAGTTATGTAATCATTATTCATTTATGCACCAGTGGTATACATTCTATGATACCCAGGTGGAAGTATTCTTTTCAAGAGGGCAAACAAAGGCATTCATGAAGCACGTCCATCACTTTTAGCCGTGACTTTTCCAACATTCATAGAGTTGGACCTCTCCATGTGTATAAGATCTGTCGATTTATTGGGGTCATTTGTACAAGTGCTATCCCGAAGTGGCTGACTGATAGAATTTCTGATCCATCGGGAAATATATATTAGGAAAAAAATTATATATGTAACATTAGCATGTGGATGAAGCCCATCACCTAATACAAAAATGTAAAGAATGGAATATAAAATATGTTCATAACACATTTTAGCACCTGCATAAAAGTATGTATTTTAAGCTGTATGTGTATTAACATTGCTTGTAATTGCCTTTTAAATGAAAGCCCATTGATTGTGTATCAATATCAAATAAACATAGAAATATACATACATGTAGGAAGAGGAAGTATAGTGCATTCTGTAGGATATACTGACACTCGGTCATTTCCTCTTCAGTATATTCACAATTACTTGCACTAGGAACATTCAAGAGGCTGCTATAATCAATTGACAATCATAAAGAAGAAAACACTGAAATTCAGTAGTTTCATTTTTTGACAATGAAAAGAGGTGTTCTGTTCTCTTAATTGGCTGCGTGTGGATTGAAAGCCTTTTCTGTAAATTGACCAATTTAAACTTTTATCATAATTCTCTGAAAGTACAACAGGAATGGGCTAACATGTTCAAACAACTTACTGCGGTAGCATATTCTGCAGGACATGCAACATGTATTTAAATTCAGCAAGTTTAGTTATCTTTGTAGCAAGATGATTCTTGTATTATAGATGCATGCAAGGCTGTGCTACTTGTGACGTGCATCAAGCATTGTTTCACAAAGTCATCTCTTCACATTAATAAGTTTTGCCGTACTTGCTCACAGCAAAAACCTGGCCCTCCTATCGCTTCTTCCACTTGTTGTACTTCCGGATGGTGAGCTGGTGTAAGAGTTGTTGTTGCTATTCATTGGAGGGAGTGGGGGAGGGGGTGGAGCTCCAGGCACGGGAGGAGGGGGAGGGGGAACTCCTCCAGGAACCTTGGGTGGTGGAGTAGGGCCACCAGGAAGTTTTGGTGGTGGAGGGGGGCCTCCTGGAAGTTTTGGTGATGGACTTGGGCCACTGGGAACCTTTGGGGGTGGAGGAGGGGGTCCTGTGGGAACTGAATCCCCTGGCATACCGTTGAAATGATGGTTGTTTGGTGGAGGGGGTGGAAGGTCTTCATCTTCTGTCAGGATACGCTTGGGTTTATCCTCTGCTGGAGGAGGCGGAGGAGGTGGAGGAGGAGCACCTAGTGTTGGAGGGCGGGGAATGGTATCCATATCAATAGTCGCCGACACACTGTTAACATGTCCATTTGCACGTCCATTCATTGACAACCTACTGTCAAAGTCATTGTATCCCTTAGCATTGAATGATGTCACAGGAACTTCTGCATAGAGGACTTCAGGATCGCTAGGAATCTCAATCAATCTGTTATCACCTCTGGGAACATTACCATTGTTCCTGTGACCATTCATCGGTAGTGTTGACCCATTCCTTGTTAATGTATTAGTGTAATGCATATCGTTGTTTACAGCGTCGTCTTCAAACGCCCTGTTGAGGTAGGTGAGATGATCGGTGGCATCCTTGCCCTTTCTCGGTGTCTCCTCTTTGCTGCGGCAACAGCAGAATATGAATGTGATGAGGAGGAGGAGGATGAATGCTCCGGCAAGACCGCAACCGATGTACACCAGGATCCACTGTGTTTGTGTCAGTTGAAAACCTGATGGGTCAAAACCTAGAAAGTCAAAGAAAGAATGCATGTAAGCCTTTGGTTAAGGGATTCACTTAAATAGAGGTTGTTACTTTACACAGTTACATTACAAAGGTGTCCTATAGAGGGTGTCTATCATTTTGTGGTAAAATATATCTTTCCAATAAAAAATGAGCCTTGAACTGATGAATGATTTTGTAACTGAAATTACACTGTACTAAACCATTATAGTCTTTATAGAGATCACCACTTAATGAAAATCTATAAAAGACGAAGATACACTATTAAGAGTTACCAAGCTGTTTTTAAGGGATTCTGTATAAATTTATTCAAAAATTTCCTTGTATAGCATTCTTCAGTCAGTGAATGTAAAGTTTCCGATTAAATTTATAATTTTTTCCACTTTCCACTTTTGTACTTGTTTATGATAGATTCTGAACCCATATTTTTTAATGTATATCCCTTATTCATAGTCAATAACTATTATCCTAATTTTGTTTTCCCTTCACTTTAAAGGAACAATATAGTTTGTTTACAGAATAATGGAATACTCACAGTCGGCTAAGACAGATCCAGTAGCATCAGTGAAAGAGTCACCAGGGCATGACTGACAAGAGGTTTGTCTGGTTTGATCTTGGTAGGTTCCACTGGAACAAAAGACGCAGATGTTGTTCCTCTCATCGTAATAGGTACCCGGTTGGCATGGCACTGTGAAAGGGAACAATGAAAAGATTTATCAGAATTGCTTCTGTGTTATATATGCCATTCATTCAATTTGTTAACATTATTATCCATTTGACAAGAAATTTTAAGAATATCATGTATCTAAAATAACCTATCCTCTAAATTATATGGCTGTAAGCAACAAAGCTTGTATAATGGTCAGCAATTAAAAGTGATATGACTGAACATGCATTGGATAGATTATATGCTTTTTGATAATTTAAGACCTAGAGTGAACAGAGTTCTAAACCATATTACAATTTAGATATTTTATGATGGGTCTCATCATATGTTAGAGAGTGCTTATATGATACAACAGTAAATATAAAGAATTGATCAATAATACTTTAGTCATTCATATGAAAGATGGCACCATGAATAAGAGCACATGGGGTCTATCGGGTACAGAATGAGAACAAAAATAGGAAGAACTGAGAAAAACTCCAATGTTCTTTATGTTCAAGGATTATGAAGCTATATAGATGATCATTTTCTGTTGTTTTCACATTTTTGAATAGTTCCTATCCTTTTGCAAACTCTCATTAATTATAAACTCACCACATCCTGAACTTGAAGACACCATACCACTGTCACATGACCACTGAAACTCCTGCGGTACTCTTGTCCCTGATTGGACGTTGTTGATGACATCACCATTAACTGTCAACTCAAATCCTTCGTTGTTTGCCACATCCACAATACCATCCACCACCTGATCAATATCTTCCTCTATCTCCCCCTGATCTGAATTGCCGTCAACCGGAGAATATGCACTAATATCAACCAAGAGGACGCTATTGTCTCTTCTCCTTCGTGAGAGGATAACCTCACTGCTTCTCCTGCGTCGTGCAGTATTTGTGGTGCACTCTGTGTTGACACTGCCTTCCCTGCAAGCAGATGCTGGCCCCACGGAGCAGAGGTTGTACATATCTAGGGTGCTGGTGATGTTGGTGGCTATGGATGATGTGAAGTTTGGTGTTTCTTGTGGACAGGAGGCTGATTGGAGAGGGAAGGATATACTGGTGGTCTTGGTGATTCCATTCCCAGTCTCGGCTCCTGGTGATATGAAGGAGAGATTCATTCATTAGAAAATTATATGGCAAACATGATTATCAAAATTAAGGTTTTAAACTTTTACTTGAATGTATTTTCTTTTTTTTGCCTTCTTAATATATTCCAGTTACAGTTTGTTTCACGTACAGTAATCAACCAAGAAATAGTGGCACCAAATTTCTTAAACTAAAGGAGGCAGTATTTTTTTATTATGCACATGACTTAAGTCATTTCAAAGTCGATTCACATTTGAGCTGAATGGCATGAAAGTCTGTTATTTCTGTATAAAACTTAATAATGTAACCTACAGAAGTTTATCAACAATATTTTTACATTTAATTGTCAAAAATGTTGAAAAGTCATATCAAACTGATTATTAATTAGTCATAAAGGCTTGTAAGCATACAGTCGATGAGAAATTAGCTCTTGAAATTCAGTTCTGAATAGATCAAATTGTGATTCTAGTTGAGAGAAAGAGGGGCATAGAAAGAGATAAGATATGAGGAGCAAAAGAGAGATTATTGCAGATGAAAAGGAGAATGAAAGAGAAGAGAACAGTGAGACATAGAGAGAAAAAGAGTGGGAGCAGGATTGGAGTGAGAAGGAAAGGAGAAGAGGACGAGAGCTAAAGAAAGGGAAAGACCAGAGAGAGAGAGAGAGAGAGAATAAGACAGATGGATCAAGTAATATATGGGTGGAGGACAGATCAAGATATAACCCAACTTACTTGCACATATACTTGAAGGTGAAGGGTCCCAGAATGAGGCCGCACTGTCTGCGATACAGGTATATCTGATGTCATTAGCCACTGTCTTTATGAACCCTGTGTTACATAACACCTGGCATTCTCGTCCATTAGCATCGTTATCACAGGATACTACAGCATTCTCAACATTTGGGAAGGGATCACAGTCGAAGTCTAGATTAAAAAAGAATTGAAAAAGTTGAGAAATTTGATTATGACAAGCATTTTTTCTGTTGTATACAGTTAACCATTCAATCATTCATACCCCATGTAAATTGGATGTTTTGTGTTTTTTCGTAACTCAAGAATGAAAGGTGGGATTTGTTGAATTAGGGCCTTTGTTGAATACTTTTAGATGTAAGCTTTAATATGTCACAGTTTCAAGAAACATAAATCGGGACAAATCAATTTTTTCACATACTTGAAAAATGACAAATCTTGGTAAGGGTATGAATGATTTAGGTATATGATACATTCATGTTGTCAAAGTTGAATAATCTGCAATAATATATTGAATAACTTTTCAATATTTTTGGCATGGATGTGTAAGTAGTTATAATGATACATACTTTCTAGGTAGCAGAGCAATTGATGTTTATGTTACATTAAGAACATTTATACTTGTACCACACCTTGAATAACTCTAAATCAGAGATATATTGTCACAACTACGGAGTAATATCAGAGGGATTCTAGACCTTTGCCATCAATCACATAATCATCCTTCCCATAAAGACTTGGAATAAGGTTTCCAAATGTATCTTCAAAGTCAAATCGCACCTTGACAGGCAACATCAAGATATATTTTACCACCAGAAGTCTTTTTACTTTGTTTTAGTATTAAGGAATGCACTCCATTTACTAGCTTTGACTATTCCATGGGGGCATAATATATCAATTCTCTTTATAATAGCTTCATATTTGTTTCCTACCTCTCCTGTGAACTGTGACCCTAAAGATACACTCCTTGTAGTTGGAAGAGGAATCCGTTGCCCGGGCAATGACTGACACCGTCTCTCCTGTAGCATCAAATATCGACCCTCGGGTAGGTAGGTAGGTCACTACGGGTGAAGGGTCAGCGTTGTCTTCGACGTCAGCATCCGGCCATGTGATTTGTTGACTAGAGGATGTACTGATCTCTACGATGTTTTCTGGACAGGTGATCTCTGGCGTTTGATTGTCTGGTGATGGGGAAAAGGAAAGACAAAATATAGTTATTTCAAAAGTTTTGTGTCCCCCCCCCCCAATGTCGTAGATTACAAAATAAACACAATGACAATGATAGAAAATACTGATATGGAACACAAACTTCCTTATATATGTATGTCACAAGGTCTATCTAGGACTACTTGTCGTCACAGAAAGACCACACGGAGAGCCTGGAAACTTTAGGAGCTACAGAAAATAACAATGTAAGACCCGATTCCTCAGGACCTCTTATTTGTGGTCTTTGTTCAATTTTACAAAAACTGAGTTATAGCTGGGGCAAAAATATAGGAATTCGAGTATTTAGAGAGGTATGTATGGTGCATGCTTCCAAAAGCGGTAAAAATTATGCCCAAATACTTAAATTTGAGGCATACTGAAGACCCAAGACCAAGTTAATACTCTATTTTAGGTTTTATTCATTTTGGGGATGCTCTGCCCTTTGATGGATACACCACTAACGTTACGGAAATATTCTCACTCTCACAACCTAGTATATCGAGTATCACCAAGCTTCTCACCCTGTAGTCTAATCACGAAGCTGCAGTTCCTTTTGCCATTCTGATCCACGGCCTGGGCCATCACAACCTGACCTTCAGCATACCCCTCAGAAAACTCCAGACTGGTGACGTTGTTCAGGTCAGGTCCGATGATGTAGACCACATTGAGGGTCTCCTGGTTGAAGTTCATTGCTCTGATGGGATCCAAATCAACAGTGGCTACATTGGTTCCTTCGTCCAATACGAAGGTTAAGGTTTCACCCTCGGGGCAGTTGGTGAAAAATGGTCGCCCGTCTAATGGCAAAGCAATATTTAAAAGTTATAATATGTTGCCGGTTATCTTTTAAAACGCCTGTAAAGCAAGAAGAGCTCACATATATTTACTCATAGGCAAAAATCTTGACTTTGAACTTGCATGTAGCATGGAAATATTCAACAGATTGCAAATACGTTTCATTAAATACAAGTATTCAATATGTGTGATGATATCTGATGTCTAGTTCATAAACACCATTGTCAATCCTTGATAAACTCACAATTTAGTTGAACGTATGTTCTGCGAATAAATTAAACCATGGAGAACCATATGACAATAATGATACCGCAGTCACACCGACAAGACCGACATCAGACTGGCTGCTTAATGAACCAAAAATCGTATTAACCCAAATAGCAAAGAATGAGTAAGTAGTCTGTAAGACGGTTTGGAGTCAATTAGGCAGTGTGACTGGGGTAACATGAGTTTTAACCACTAGTCTATGACTTCAGTCATACCTTGTTCACATCGAGGACCACTGAATCCAGTGATGCATTCACACGAATCATCAACACAGCTTCCACCATTCAAACAGCTTTGGCTACATTCTCCAGAACCTGTAAGGACACAACAAAGATAGTGTAACACTAAACAGAATATACCCTACTGTAAATGGGGGAGTCGTGAAGAAAATCGTCTGCACAATCCTTGATAAAACAGTGCTGCTGCTACCAATATTGAGGAGTGTAATAATACCTTATTATTCTTATTTTCAATCTAAAAGAATTTTTGGCGGCATAACAATATCTATTAAAGAGATTTTTCTACAAGAATTATTAAGCAAGAGTAGCAGTAGAAACGGTACTTTTACTTGATTAGATATTATATAACTTATTGAATTGTTATTTAATATAGACATAAAATAAACAGAATATTGCTTGTTATTACTAATGTCTTTCTAGAATAAAAATGGAGATAGATGGAGAGAAGGAGAAAAAGAAAGAGATAGAAAGTAAAAAAAATAAATAAATAAACAGAAAAGAAGGAAGGGGGAAAGAGAAAGATGTATTTTAATGCGATTAGAAAAGGTCTACTAGTAATATTGCTCCCTCATCGAAGGAGGGAGAGGGAGAATGATGTTTTTCCTTCTCACCTAGCGTAGTAGTAAGCACTGGTGGTGTGGTTTGTTGTGGTGGTGTGGTCGGCTGTGGTGGTGTGGTAGGCTGTGATGGTGTTGTAGGTGGTGGCATGGTTGTAGGTGGTGGAGGGGTCCCGCACCTGTCACCCGTGTATCCATCATAACAGGTGCATACGTATCCCGTCATATCACCACGTCTGTTACAAAAGCCTCCATTCATACACGGCTGAGACAGACAAGGGTCCACTTCTAAAGAAATCATGGAATCAAAATGTTACCAGTAAGCTAAAAGGCAATATATAAGACCTGGGAAGGGTCGTTTAAATAAAAAGATAAAAACAGAGATCATTTCCATTCTACAGTTGCAATCAACGAGAAATGCAATGTCCATAAACTCCAAGTCAAGCATAATCACAAGGTTTGCAGATTTGTGATTGATTCAGATGACCTTCAACTCTTTATATAACGGAGCGATGCTATGCCTCTAAATTGCATCAGAAACAAAAAAACTTTAACGGTAAAGAGTCGTATCTTAATCATTATTTTTATATGATGTGAAGAGTTTCTTTTTTAGACAAAACCTTTAAAAAAATAAAAGCATCTGATGACCTTATTTATTTTCGAAAAAAGCAAGACAAATACATGTATATAGAAATTTCAATCTGTGATACAGAAGATTTTGTTGTTTGTTCAGAGTCTGTTCAATTATAAATCTAAGTTTTGCTGAAACTTAGTGACGTGCTTAGAAACCCAAACATTCAGTAACATTGTATCTCAAGTAGGAGATCAATGACAAAATAACAGGAAAGAACAATAATACTTAAAGTTTACGAAAATAATATCTCACAGAAAAGGAAAGTATTTTGATGGAGAATGTCTTCTTACAGGGGAAGCTCCATTCTTTTGAGAGAGAAAAGGGGGCAGGTGGTTAAAATTTCCTTCATCTTTGACAAGCAAAATCGAAGAAAAAGGGGGTTCTGGACCCCACGACCCCCTGGACCCGCCCAAGCTTACCTATCTGACAGTTGGTACCAGTATACATGGTAGAACAATCACACTGATATCCCTGTGCATAGATTCCTGTACTGGTACAAACTCCGTTGTTTTGACATGGAATTGAGGCACAACCGACTAGATAGGACAAGTAGAATTAAGAGAATGGGATAAGTAACCAAACATGTTATATTGATATCTTTAAACTTTAGCTTGTGACTTAATAACTGATATGTCTCGATCATGATGCAATCTGTATTTCAGCTGGTGTCAAGTTTAAATTACATTCTCTAAATATTGTATACGTTAACTCTTACATGTATTCTGCGATATGCATTCTATAGTTAGTGGTAAGTAAAGATGACACTTCTCCCACATGATTGCAATCAACCATTGTTTAGATATCTCCCCTATAGGTTTCTTCCTGCACGACTGTCCACTTATCTTCTCAATTCACTATTATCTTTCATCATGACTGATTTCATGCATTCAGGCATCTTTCTTTCCTTCTTACCTTGGAACTGGCATTGTGGGCCTGTGTATATGGTCTGACATGCACATCGGTATGAAGAAGCATCTACTTTACTACAAACACCACTATTTTGACATGGTCGTGATCTACATGGATCTGAGAGAGGGAGAAATGACAGAAAAATAGGAAAGGAATTTGAAATCAAACTGGAAAAATGCATGTGAGACATTCGTTAAAAAAGGCATCCCATATTTGCAACTTTATGTTTGACGTTTCATATTTTTTCAATAGTTTTTATGTTATTACCACAACGGGAAATTACCTTGTTATATCAGGAATCTTGTTATATCAGGGGAAAAAACAAAAGAATATAAAGAGCTAGAACCAGCAAAGAACCTTGTTATAACAGATACCTCTTTATATCAGAGCTCTTTATAATGAGATTCCACTGTAGTTGTTTGATAAAATGAATAATCACCCGTAACTTAATGTGCTGTGTAAAAAGTGAAAATGGTGGCCATAACGAGAAAGAAAGATTGTATTCACATAAAGACGAAGTTATCATAAGTTATATAACCAATGAGGTTAATCTGCATATTTATTTCCTATTTGATTACGCCATGACAAAGGAACTAAAAATTAGTGCTTAAAAGTGGAAAATTATATTCGCAAAATAAATGTTGATCTATACGCAAGCCCTGCCATTTTGTTTTTTCATCAAAGGCCTTGAGCTTGTTGGATGCAAAAGATTAGGAGATTGGTTGAAATTGCACTTATCTACATCTCAGTTAATGGTTCGATTTCAAAACTACATCAGACTTTGACAATAGACAAATTGATTTCTACGATGAGAGAGAAGATGTTCCCCAAGGATGCTTCTTTCCATCAATACTCTTTATTTACCTGGCTCTATTTCACATCTAGTACCGGTATATCCACCCGAGCAGAAACACTGAACTTCGCCAGCGGAGTTAAGGTGACACATTCCACCATTTTGACATGGGCCAGAGGTACATGGGTCTATTATTATTTCAGATACGGGTAAGGAATGGGTGGTGAAATGGGTCGTGAAATAGGTACGGAAAGGGTGCAGAAAGGGATAGAAAAGAGATAAAGAGGGAATAGGGGTTAATGGAAAATGGTAACAGGTGCAATGGAGAAAAGAATATGAATGAAAGTTAACTGCTTATGAATTAAATATATTTTTTTGTTACTAACATTATGCCCGTCATTCAGTGTAGATAGATATTAGTCTAATAATAATGTATCAATTATATATTATTGCTTAACAATTTTCACTTAATAATTAAATTAAAAGAAACGATTGCACCAGGTTATTCCAATATCTATTATTAAAAAGATACTAATACCATCTAGAATTACATTGCCTAATGTCAGTTAAAATATCAGTTAGATGTATAACATTAGAATGTGAAAATAAAAATAATTTCACAAATGAGCAATTACTACATCAGACATGAAGAAGAAAAAAAGATACGTTGTTATATCGTTAAAAGTTATAGCATTTCATGCGTCCTCTCATTCATCTTTATTCAAGAAAATTATTGAGGTTGTACAAACACAAAAAGTCTTTCGAATGACAATTATATTTACTACATAGCCTACATACAGGAAAGGATTACATTCATATTCTCATCTCACATAAAGCCTTACTTATACTTTTGCAAAGTTAATATTGAGAGAAATAAATATGGTAACATTCGTTAAATATTATTGGTTACATAGTTATACCCACTCATTACTGGAATATGGTTACGTATTACACCAAGTCACACCAACGAGATTGTCGTCAGGCAGACAATATAGACTGAACAAAGCTTATATTACCACCGAATGATCTAGGCATCGGGCGGTAATCAGTCGATTTGGAGTCATGGTAGCGGTGTGACTGGGGTATTTTTGCCTTGGCCACTCCGACAAGACAAACAAGAGACCGAAAACAGAATTGCATTACTCGGTTTGGAGTCGTTTATAGTCAGTGTAACTGGGATTAATAAGGTGCATCATATTGTCCCCCGTCACTTACCCATTTCTGTTGTTGGAGGTAAAGTTGTACTTGGAGGTACAGTTGTTGGAGGTAAAGTGGTAGGAGACACCGTAGAACCATCGCACGGTGCATCGATTGAATAAGTATCATCCAAACACACACACACATACGAGTTATCATTCCCATTGCGGAGAAGACATTGTTTGTGATTAACGCCACATGTTAAGACCTCATCTGCGCATGGCGGTTGGTCTGGACATAGAGGTATACGAGGAAGACAACATAGGAAAACATCATATTAGTTTAGACATGAATTCAAACAATGTATGAGTAATATTGAATAATGTTATTGGATTGACGGGAATGTTACTTCTAACTAATAAATTGTCTGCTCAAATGAACTACCCCTCCATTTTCTAGTCCAACTCTTAGGTTTGAGGGATTTTGGAACTGACATAAAGTAAAAGCGTCATTTCTTCAACGTAAACAAAAAAAAATAATAAATTGTATGTATATAGCCGTCTGAAATTTGATTAATGACAAACATAAAAAGATATAGATGGTTCAGTTTTGCATACCATTAATCTCTGAAGGCTAAATAAAATTGAACGGCTCAAAGTAAATAAACTGCATTACATTGAGAACTGTTTACAAGTGTACACCATTATCAAAGCAAGGACATAAAGGATTATTATTTACACCATATGCAGTGGCGTATCCAAGATTCTGGGGGGGGAGGGAGGTGGCACAAGGCTAAACATTTTTGACAAGAAAACTAATATCATAGTTTCTAAGAGTCTTTGGGAGTCTTAAGGTAATCATCGGGGAACAAATGGGGGAAGGGGATATTTCACTTTTTTCGTATTCGATATGTACTTAAGATAATCCAGATTGGGTTTGGCTTAATATGGGGAGACCACAAATACTTTGTGTATGTGTATTTTGTGAGCATTCTTTAACTTTGTTTACAGGAGTTTTTCATGTCTTTATTTAAATTGTATCACATATTACACGAGCATACTTTGATTTACGTAAATACCAAGAGCCACTAACGTTGCCTAAAGGGTTTCAAAGACAACCCCCTGAATTCTGTTCAAATTGGTTGGCGTATTCCCATGGTGGTACTGTAACTTCTTAAAACGAAAGACGATGACAAGATTGATTAACATTGATTGTTGATTATCTTACCAGAGCAATTTGTTCCAGTGAAACCACTTGCACAGCTACAATAATAGCCCTCTGTACCAGCTCGAAAGCATGTACCACCATTCTGGCACGGTGATGGCAAACATGCATCTGGAAGGTAAACATAATATTATCTCAAATCCACTATGTTCTCCTTGTAATAAATTAAGCCATTAATTGTCGCGTACGAGTTCCGCATACCAGAGTTTGATAGCTAACAACAACCATTGTCTGCAATCAATCAAGACTTAGCCGAAGACAAAACAAGACTGCAGGCCAACTGATGATTTTAAAGCAAGGAATATGATTTTGTTAACCTATATAAATACAAACAATAACTGTATACCCTTCTTTGCAAACAAATAATGTTCAGTAACGACCTGGTTACTGACATCCATTAACTATCTAGTTAGACAGGGAGGATTAGTTAAATAAAAAGTTATTTAAATGATCAAAATCATATGTTGGAAACAAATTAATTCACAATTCACTCTCAGTGTAAACTAACCGTTATGTTTTCGTAATGTTGTCAAAGTTAATGTACAAATCTGAGTTACAACCTGTAAATGCCTCGTTACAACTTATTTAATTCACCTGTTACGAATAATCGAATTTCAATAGTCATAACGCGAATTGCATACGCTACGTGGATGTTGTTAGGTAGGACAAGCCATAATATTTTGTCCTACCTAGCAACAATAAATAATGCATGCAATTCACACAACGAAACAGGTGAATGAAATCATTCGTATCGACTATCGAGGCACTTCACATACATTTGCGCATTAAATTTGATTACATTACGAAAATGGTCTGTTGTATACAGATTCGTATGTAATATTGTTGTAAGGAAATTCCAGGGTATTTGGACATTTGCTGCCCAATACTTTACCAGGAATAAGAACAAATAAACACAAAAGAAAGGCTACAAGTATCAATTTCATTGTTATTCGATCGAGATAAAGCACATTAAACTTAATATAATCACTGCAAACAATAACGCATGGAACAAATTACATTGGGCTTGCCCTATACACCCGCACGTCATGTGTCCGGACAGGTTGGTATATATCCGGATAGTTGATTTCAAAACAGTCAATAGAAAAAGTTTACATCCAATATTTTATAAATCTTTCAAGACTTATGTTAAACATTAAACAATATTATAAAAGACATATATTTATGATATTTTGTGCTATTGGTAGAATGTTTTGTCTGTTACATGCAAAGGCAAAAGAGATATCTATAATTTTGTTCAGCTTTCGGACACACAACCCCAATCATACTTATTTCAGAAGAGGACAAGAGGTGCAATGTATTCCTTACTCACCTGTCAAAGTGATTGATCTGATGAATGTCCAATAAATTTCCCTCTGTAAAACGAAGGTCCCGCTGCAAGATGAAAACATTGAAAATATAATTAATAGAGTGTAATTTAAAATTAGCGACTATGAATTTGAACATTTGTCATGTATAGTTGCAATGTGATATAATTTAGCCTCATGCATGTTACTGATGTTAGGCTATGCTTTTTTTTAAATATCAGTGATTCTTTTACAAGAGTGGTCTCGACACTTTAATTGTCATGCCTCCACCCTCTACAAACAGGTGTATATTATTCCAAATCGATTTTGTTTTTGTTTTTCTCCAAAGCGCAAAACTTCAAGCCTCTTACATCAAAATACATGTAATATGTCACACCGATGACATGAATATATTTCATTGGTTACAATCAAGATCACTGCAAACTTCTGACTAAAAAAGAAAAATTAAACAAAAATGTCCCTAATTTGTATGAAAGGAAAACAAAAAAGAATTGTGATATTGACATGTGTTTTTTTCATTAGTCCCTTCATAATGTTGACAATAGACGCCTATTCAAAGAGGTGATGTGATATACAACTAAGTTATACTCTTTATCTATAGATTGGTGGACGTCGTTGATGATATCTTACACGAATTCGATGTCTGCTCCGTTGGCGTCGGTCGGTCCTGTCCACATCGCAGTGACCAAAGTCTTAGGATCGTTGTTGATATGAGTGAGAGTATTAGCAAAGGTATCAGGACAATTTATCCTCTGTCCTAATGATGACGTGTCGCTGAAGATACCGACTGGTGTGGATGTGCCTACTATTCGGGCTTGAACCATGAACCCCCTGAAAGGAGCCCCATTAGGGGTCGTCAGGTTAACTGTGTGGATGAATGGATGGAGAAATAAAATTGAACGAGATTATTAACGTCAACAATCCTAGGAACGGCTTTACGATTGTTTTTTTTTTGTTTTTGTTGTTGTTCATGTATAACAATATGACAGGATATCTTAAAAATGAACAAAGACAAAACAAAAACAACAAAACAAACAGAATCAAACAACACAAATCAAGGCTTGTAAAATAGAAGACACCTTACATTACCTTGTATATACATGTATATATATATATACACTGTAATTGTAATTTTAACAAAACAAAACAAAATCAGAGAGAGTTATGCATGTATTGTCGGCTCATTTTTGTTCTAAAATCTGTCTGAGGTGTTGAATTACAATGTATTAATGTACTTGAAGAGGCTATGAAAATGTTGACATACAATGTATAACGTAACTTGAAAATAAGACCTTTATGTACGCATGCAAGTGTAGCGAGAACGAGAAAGAGAGAGGGAGAGAGAGAAGGAGTGAGAGAGGGGTGAGGGAGAGAGAGGGGAGAGAGAGGGGGAGAGAGAGGGGAGAGAGAAAGAGAGAGAAAGATACAATATATACATTTTTGATATTTATTAGGCCTAACCAGAGATGAAACTCCTGGCCTAACCAAGGAGCTCAGACATATTCCTACCTCCTCGGCCTAACCTACATGTATAATAATGGGGGACACTTTCATCACATAGACTCTGCATCAGAACTGATGATATTTAGAAGAAATTGACGTGTGGTCATGATGTGGTCTAATTCTCAGAAGTTTCGCAAAAACTGGGATATTATTAGTCACTGCCTCGAAATTCCATGGGTTTAACAAAAAGTGCAGGTGGCTGTCATTAATAATTATGAGCAGCGTAATTCTGAAGCTACGTACGTACATGATTGTATCACCACTCTTGCCAACATTCAGCTGGTTTGTTTACTTGAAATAAATGTGTATAATAATATTGTATAGGATATTTGTTACTGGTGTTGTTTTATACTAATACTCCTCTGGCTGGTATATGTATAGACTGAGTAAAATAGTGTGTGATTTGAATATCTACATGTATAGGATGGATACTACATGTTGTATCTTAACGTGTGATCATGCGAATTCTGTTGAAAATTCAGGTGTTGTTGAGCTTTATATAATGAAAACGAAGAAATTACGGCAACGGAAAGCTTGGAGATTGTAAGGAAAAGAGAAAGCAAGAAGTGAGAGAATGACAGAAAGAATCGAGTTTCAGAAAAATGTAATCAAATTGAAAGAGAAAGCTGAGAAAAAGAATTAAAAAGAGAAAAGAGAGAAGAAAATATTCTGAGATAGAACATTTTAGGCCATTCAAATTAACAGTGGTATGCAGTCTAGGAAACGATAATCTTGATATCACTTTCGTAAAAACCATTCACAGACTTAATGGCACTTTGGAAACCACTAGATCAGTTACTATATACATGTACAGTATGTACATGTAGGTCTCAGTGACAGGTGTATGATCACGTGTTTTTCATGATTCTCTGAAGTCTTGCACATGAAGTACACCTACATGTACATGTATATGTATATGTATACATGTATGTAGGCCTACAGTATATCTTTGACAGACATTAATGATTAAATTATATTACTCCATAGCAGCGGTTTTGACAAAAGTACGGGTGGAATATTTTTGGAGTTGAAATGAAACATGTGTGATTACATTTACAGGTTGTAGCTAGGCCAACAAAATAATTTGCAATTTTGTTTTCCAGCACTGTGATTTCAATGCAGGTCTATGAAAACATTAGGGTCAAGATAGACGTACATGTATGCATGCATGTATCTACATGTATGCAGGCCTATTATAGAAGTGTAACATAAGAAATTTAGTAAAGCAAAAATTATAATGAATGAATACATAAACAGAACAAAATACCAAGGTCTGCAGTAGAATGGTTTGGGCTACATAAAAATACAATGTATGTACAGTGTAGCTATGTATTTCCGGTTCCGACTGAACTTTTCCGAGGCTGAACGTGCTATAGTCACTTATTCGTAAAAATAATCAGTTTTGTGTGCGTTTCCCATAAAAACGAAGCACTTCTTCTTCGCTTCAGCAAATATTATTCCAAGTCGTTGTGTATGTACCCTTATACCCCTATGGAGTGAACAATTATAGTCTGGCCCTAGCTGTTGAATTCAGATTCATGATTGTTCACACGCCTCCATACTGTGCATTCTTTAGTCGTGACGTCGACCATTTTGGTAGTGTGATAAATTATGGCCTTTTGAAATGATCAGGGTTGGTCTAAATGTGAAGAAATTGGATTTATGGAGAGTATATTCCATTAGTCATCATATGGGTTTTGTTTATCCATTCCACACGTTAATCGGTTCCGTAATAGAAAAGGCAACTCGAATTACCATAAATCACTCCCTGGAATTTACAAAAACTTTATGGAAGGTGAAGTCGTTATTTTTTTAAATTTTTTGTGGGTACGGTGATCTTGAGTCAGTAGAGTTAAGAAACCAGGAATGTTAAACAAGAGTCATTCTCTGTTTATTACACACGTATCATTCCCCCTTTTACATGAATTTCATTTCCATCTTTAAAAATACCGGTTATAATACTAGGATTCGATTCTACATGTACAGTGAAATAGGATATGTTCAAACAAATCATACTTTCACATTTTCTCAACTGCTGAGTTTGAATTAATCCATTATCGTTGAAGTGGCCTAAAGTGGCCCCAAACATGTCGGAAGAGCAAGCATGTAGTGTTTGTATTGTGCAAGAAAATGCGCTGCATCAAATTTCTTTTGATTTTGATCGAATCATTGGACATTAAAAATGTTAACATATTTCCATTTTTATTCAAATTGAGATGTGGCAATCGAATATAATCCAATGATAATAGTGAAATGATATGATTTTTGTTTAGTTCTCGAACCTAACAAGCTCGGCAAAGCTTTTGATTCTTCCAATTTTCATCTTGTATGATAAGGGTCATAATATTACTTTTCTCTATTACATGTTAAGTTTGTAAATTCAATTTAATTCACATTTTGAATTTCGTTTTAATTAGCTCATTATAATATTGATGCCTGCAATTGTACGTGTTTGTACACCGTGTGCATCCGTGATGTCATATTGAGTCCTGTAAATGGTCTTTACTTTTGGTTGACATTTTATCTGCCATTCGTGTTAATGTACATGTACATGTGTGCGTTCATAAATGTCAAATACATATACATCTCCATTTATGCGTCAAGTAGACCTACATCGTCACTTAGCCTACAGTAATTGTAATGAGGGTACGACAACGCGTTACCATAGTAACAATATTGAATGATGTAATTTTATCCAAACTAGGTATAATCATCCAGTGATTCTCGTTATTATAATTATGGCGGCATTGACCTACATGTAATATACATGTACATGTACATACATTTGTACATGTACATACAGTACATGTAATTGATGTAAATCACATGTACATAACCCTGTCCACTGATTTCTGCGCGAAATTTTATCCAAGCATTCCATATCAGGTTGTGACGAGCCACATCGTGGTGAATATAAAATTAATTGAAATTAAAAAAAAAAGTACGTGACATTTAAGCGAACAGTTACATCGATTTTATTTTGTCATATCAATATCTTGACCTCGAAAGACTTGCTGCATGTATCTTCTGAGTCTGATCATCACACGCGCGTGCGCTCTCTCTCTCTCTCTCTCTTTATCTTCAGCTCTCTCTCTCACCCTCTCTATTTTTTTTTACGTGAATTTGATGAAGGATACGAGCCCCCACATCCATACATGTACCTCTCCCAATGTGGCAAGCTACTTGGAAGAAGTTTAATATTGCAGTCCAGATATTAGATATCGTTACTTTTTGTTGCAGTTACCAATATACAATGTACGTTGAGCCTTCATTTACTTTTACATAAAATCCTGTGAATTTAGGACAAGATCGCACAGACTTTCAAAACATCGCCCTTTGCATGCGCGTCACCTATTGACCGTGTGACTTTCGGACATGACAATGGCATATTACATGTATATATATATAATTATATATATATTGACATGTAATTAATTCGAACATGATTTCTAATCTATATACATTGCAGGTTTAAAATTTAAGATTTTGCAAACATGTAATGCGTCTATTTTCCATTAAAAAAAGAAAGATAAACCAAAACAACTTGTACAGATAAGTGGTCTTCATAATTATGAAGTGCATTTCTGGTATATTTAACGCCTTATTATGGCAGCTCAGCTACAGCCGGGGTAATAATATATGATACTTTATTACTTTGTATTAAGTGCAGTAGAGTATATTCATATAAATATATAATGATATACTGTCCTCTGTAAGCCCATGCAGTGTTCCACCCTGACGGCTTTCTTTATTGGGCCCTACCTCTTCGTGAATGTTGACACACGAGACAGTCCTACCTTTCCAGCAAACATGAAACCAAAGACATGATGCAACCAGGGACGATCACCTATTGTGCTTTTCGTTCTATTCCCACACTAAATCCACAAAGAAAAAAACATTTTCAAACAATGTAAAAATGCAAGACGACGAAGACGTGGGCACTTTGATGGGTTCAGCCCGTTTCTTTTTTCTCCCCTCTCTCTCTCTCTCTAATCGACACGACATGCAGTTTACACGGTCCAGAGGAGATGCTGTGTGAGGATTCGGGAATATTCTCCTCTCCATGTATGTATAATAACATCCCCATATCAGGATCTACTTCCATCATATAATACATTATGATTGTGCTATTAACATTTTCTGTTGATTTGACTTCTTGTTGAATGTTCATTTCATCATGTTTAAAGTTTTTTTAAATGTCATAATCTTTTAGGTTTGCACGTATGATTCTGGCGTAAGGATATGCTTGTTTATGCTATCTTACTTTTATTATTATGAAGATTTTATTTTGCAAACGGAAGTAATAAAAGAATCTTAAAACAAACGAATGTGGCAGAATAATGTAATTTTCTATCCATTACCTATCCCCTATTTGATAGTTCTATCAAATAGAAAACAATTAATAGAAGAAACAAACCAAAGAGTAGAACCGTGAATGAACAAGATATAGGTTGATACTTCATCATTTGTTGGGTTTTCCAGAATAACACATCCCCTTAAAAAAAAACGTAAAACGAAATTAATATATCTATAAAAAAAGTTGAACATGATATCTTCAAAAAAGGTGTCTGAACAAGAAATCATGGTTTCTGAAAACTGCAATGTTGTTAAAGTCATTGCAGTTGTAGAGAATACTATTTATACACGTACATGTATCATCGCACATGCTAACTGATTAGGGAAGGCAGGGTGGGGTGGCTACATGTATATCCCTCATTATACCCCACCCCCTTTACATGGGTAGTTGACCATAGGCATAGAAGTTCAATAAAAACGTTGTTAGCGATAGGCACTGTCTAATTAAATCTAACACTTCCCTACGATACCCCAAGCGGCATGAGGGTTATTGATTTCATATAGACGCCCTCCCTCTAGTCATATTAGCTTGTGTGTGTGATGAACGCTTTATTGTTTTCTTCGTTTCATATTTGTTCGATTTGAGCGGCTAAGAATAGTCACATCATTCAGTGACCATTTTTGTCGGCCATGAATTATACATGTACAGTATTTAACGACACAAACACTGCTTTGGTATACCGGTACTGCAGAGTGTTTGGGGTAATACGAACTATGACTCATCACGACTGTCTTTACAGACTACTTTATAATTAACATAAATTTGAGAAAAAAAAGAAAGAAATAAAAGCGATACAATGAACAATCAGCCTATTGTTGAGTTTCATGACGTACACACTTCTTCTTCTTCGCTTGGCTTCCTCCAGTTTGGAGAAATACATTTTGTCACTGGTATACTGATTTTTGTTTTAATTACAATAAATTTGCAACAGCATAATCAAACGCTCTTTTATAATTATAAATGATTTAGCTGCAAAGACATATGTTTGGTGCTAACCGAAGCATGCTTGAAATTAATCCTTCACTTTCTAATTGTTATACATATACCTGTTACAAAATGGAAATGTGCTCCTTGAACGCCAAACATATTAAAGAGATATGATGATGTAAGCTACATGTATGTATTCATGTATATAGCAAGTTCGGTGTTCAGTGAACGTTGTAAATTTTATGTATGACAGAGAATTCTAAAACAATAGGTGTGGAGTGATTTGTATGGTGTGTCAGTCCGTTAAACCAAAGTAGAAACATTGACATACATGTACATGTACACTATCATTATTAAATCACCATTTAATAGGGCCAAGGGGTGACCACTTTTTCCAAATGGTAGATTAATACTTTGAACATGTTGGATCCAACACTATAAAAGGTTGAATAGCATGTTAAAAGTGTTCATGTGACATGGGGGGATGGTCACTCCTCCGCCCTTTTAAATGGTGATTTAAAATTTTAGTTTGTAGAGTGATATTAGATCATGTTGATGCAGTCAAAATCCCATTGGACATGTATTCTAACTCTAACCATCACACATCCTGATAGTATAATATGTTGATATCGTAGTTTCTAACCATGCTCTCTTCGTCCTGTTCAGAATACTGAGGTGATGTACGTACATATTATGTGGATATGGTCCCCCTTTGAATGCATCTTTCAGCTGGAATAAACATGCAATTCTAACTGCAGAACGGTTAACACAACACAGTACGTGTTGAACTGAAATTAATGATCTGATTAGTCAGTCAGTAAACATGAACTTAGCTCAAGGTTCATCTTATCTTGACGATGAATTCCTCTTCAATGACATAGTCTTGACTTTATTCCTTCCGTTTTCGTCTCTTCTAATTAATGAATACTCTCTAGGCCATGGTTATGATAAGCAGTCATTCTTTTCTTATCTTTTTTCCTTCTTGTTTTTCTTTAATTCGGTAGAAAATGAAAGACATTTTCTTTTAAAGGTACAATGTCCCATTTGCAGGCCAAAAAAATGAAAAGGTTAAATTCCAACGGCATTTGAAAGACAATACTAATTTAGAACTTCCCTCAAAACGAAATGGCTTGAAAATGGCTTTTAGTGGGAAAACAACGACCATTAGTTGTCGAATCGACTTTAGTGATTGCGTTGTTGTTGTTTTAGTTCTTATTGGCGTGTATCATTCATTGATGAATATTTACGCCGATATTTACGTGATTGCAATCACCTAAGTAATAGTCTGATTTTCAGACCCTTTTACCAAATGGTCGTACGTTTTGTGCTGCACAAAGATTCAATCAGTTTAATTTTGGCCATTACAAGTAGTGGATGTAGACAAATGCTCATGTACCTGTTACAGCTCATTTTATGTATGTCATTAACAAACAAAAAAAGATGTCAGTCAGTCACTCAATAGTGTCTGACAGTGACGTCTACAAGGTAAACGGGTTTCCTTGCATAATTTGAATACTAGGACACTACTAATGTTTAAATTTCACAGATAGGACATACATGTACATGACATATTCATAATTCCTGCAAAGTTATACAGAATTTGATGTTGGCTGCAAAAGGGACATAGTATCTTTAACGCTTATCGCAGTTGATATCGTTGTTTGAAAGAAAACGTCCGGGTCGCAGTCAAAGAATATTGCCAATACAAACATCACATCTCTACAATCACTTATTATCATTATTATTCGGTTGGTTTCGTCAGACAATTGTAATTCTCAAAGACCTACAAGAATCTTCAGGATTAAAGGAGGCAAAGCCAAAGGAACCAAGAAGAAGAAGAAGGAGGATGAGGAGTCATATAAGAAGGAGAAGAAGAGACGAAGATCGGAAGAAGGAGGAGGAGAAGAAGAAGAAGAAGAAGAAGAAGAAGAAGAAGAAGAAGAAGAAGAAGAAGAAGAAGAAGAAGAAGAAGAAGAAGAAGAAGAAGAAAGAGGAGAAACGACGGAAAAACGAAGAAGAAGGAGAAGAAGAAGAAGAAGCAGAAGAAGAAGAAGAAGAAGGAGGAGGATAAGGAGAGAAAGGGAGAAGAAGACGACGAAAAAGAAGAAGATGAAGAACTGAAGAAGAAGTAGATTACTCTCAAAGCGTGAGAGAAATTGTAAATATACAACACAATGAACCATTTTCTCAAAAGAAAAATTTTGAAAATGTGAATTTGACGATGTTTTAAAGTTAACAAGTAACTACAGCATATACGAGGCAGAAAATAAGGTTATTCATATCGTGCAGATAGAGCATGAAGAAGAATGCCTACACGAACATAATGGAAACTAATATAATGACATATTTAAATAATAAAGTCTTTGAAATTAAGGGAAGATGATATAGGCCCCTACAACCTGTATATGAAAATACAAGTAGATGTACATTTACTCAATTGCCGAACATTAAACTACACGGTATTTGGAAGAACACCTTTTTTCCATCTCAACCTTGCATCACCAACTCGTACATTTATAAGCATTAACTTCAATTCCAGCGAACCTCGGACATGTATGAGTGATAAACTATAGTTAGCCTACATATTTCTATAAACAGAACAAATGATAACACAAGGATAAACATGTCATTGGAGGCCTTCAAGGGAGTGCTTCCACCCAGCATCTAGACTAAGGAACTAGATTTTTACTTGCACAACCTTTTAAATGCGGCACCAACAAGCATGCACTGCAAATGAGCACCTAAGTTCATTCCTCAGCATTACATCCTCACTTATGGATCTTGCTGAGTATCGTCATAGAAGTATAGAAGTAATTCAATAACATTCAACGGTGGACAGGTGCACTTGTATGCAGCATACCAGATACCAGATCATATATTAAATGCACATGGTAAACCCCAACAGCATGACTCAAGTATAAAACAATGCCAAATATGCCAGAAATCCCCATTACAGGTGCTTTCGTGAATGACACTCACCTTGCATGGAAGTACTCGGTCCGTAATTCTGAAACTGAGGGGTAATAGAAAAGGGACTGGGAGAAACTTGAGGGGTGCGTCCATGCCCCGGTGTTAAAGAGGTACAGGCGTCTAGAGGTGCTCCACTAGGATATGACTGGGTTTCTTTCACGGATAAGGCAAGATAAACAAAGGCAATGATGATAGTCCTCAAAGACGATATAGAATTATGATATTCCATCATGCTGCCAACAAATGAAAAAGAGCCAATATTCCTTGAAAAAAATGTGCCTCCGCGAAAAACGGTTCTTGCTCCTGAGACAGCACGATGAGAAATGAACGAGCGAAAAGAATGCGAGTGTGTGTATTCGAGTGTGTGTACACAAGGCGATGTACTGTTACAGGTTTCTACATAGAGTTAGGTGTGGTCCGCTGATGACTAATAATGCTTCGCATAATAACAATTAAGTGATCTTCTCCAATAATTGGCGTATTTTTACCCCACCAAATGATCACAGCTCACGCTTATCCTCTTTCAAATGCTTTCCATATTCACGTCTGCGTTAAAAGTAGGAAATATGAGTTTTTAACCTTGTTTTCTTTCCTCCATTAGAGCAAAACTGTAGTTGTGTCCTGTCCGTTTTCTAGCGTTTGTTATTACATCAACGTACCCGTCTTCTAAACCTTCGAAGCCTTTGGATGCATAAAAGGAAACGGTTTCGAATGAATGCACAGCACGTTGGGACGATTTGTAGTCAACCGTCATACTGCTTCCTTTGTATTTGTTCGGCCAATGAATAACAATGCTTTTTCAGACCAACTTTCTATTCTTCGGTAAGAAGTAACGCCCGGTACATGAATACCAAGATTAAAGGGGATCTCGTAGGGTGGTTTGGGTTTAGCATCTCATGACGTCACTTTTGAGAACAATCCTCCCTCGCGATAAGAAAAGGGTGAAAGGTTTACGGGGGAAGTTGTACAGAAAAGTGGAAACTGTACACTCATCTCATTGGGCAACTTGAAGATTAACTTAATTCTATCGACTAAGATCGGGAAAACAGAAATACCAAATAGGAGAAGCGGTTCATTTTCGAAGAGTCACTAACTGTATGCATGTTTATTAAGAATATTTTTATGAATAAACCAGACTGTGAACTGAAAATAAATTTGCTGAACGGCTGCTCATATTGGCATTCGGGATAATACGCTTGAAAGGTTTTATGTAAATCGGTTTTTTGTTAAGGTCATGAGCATTGATAAACATGGTAGTCGCTGGTCGCTAGAACACGAAATAAAAAACAACGATCGATGTATAATACATCTTACTGTACCCTAGAATATAAGTCAAATATGTATGGTCAGAGGAAGATACTTGGTATGTGATGATTTATAGAGTACCGAAGTGCTAACGTTATATTCACTCGTCGTCCAGGTTACTGGTTTTAAACAACAAAGCCTGCGCATGAGGTTCACTGCGAAATCATTCAAGCAGCGGTTTTGAGCAGGGCAAATTCAGTGTTTGGGGCTAGTGTGATTACCACACCATTGTTTAGCACAAAAAGTGTTTGACGCCACACTTTGGATGTGCATGTATTACAGATTTTGGACCATGATGGGGAGGGGGGGGGGATTTTACGACATTAAATCGTCAAAAGTGTTATGAATCGAGATACCGGGTAAATCGAATAATACCTGTTGTCCTAACGAATATTTTCTTTATATTAAGACTGTTTTGTTCTTTCCTGTCCGTCTTTTCGTAAATATGATTTGAAGAGGGTATACCATATTCAAATTTATAGATAAGTAAAGTTAGGTTTAACTGGGAGGTTTTTTGTGCTTAGATGTTTTATAGTAAACTGCTTGTTCTCTTTAAACAACGAACGATGATCAAATCAACTCCTAAAATATTGTACAACGTATGAAATCAACTATCTATAGTAAGAGAGATTGGTTCAGCTTTGTCTTATTAATTTTCTTCTTAATTTTCTTATCGCTACGTGTCGTTGTGCTTTCTTATCTTCAATCGAAGTTTGGATTTCATCAATCTTTAAAACTGAGTTTCTTGTGGAAAAACAACCTTGGGCGATAATCTGAGTGTAAAGTGAAACGAAATATACAAAACTATTTTTGTCTGTACGCCAAAAAGTTGTAAGCTTGACTTCAAAGTTGATTACTTCTGTATCTCATGACCAGTTTCCATGTAATATGGGTTTAACGATCTCTTTTTCGAGAATATAGCATTGAGTGTACATTCAATTATTGTAAGAAAAACAAAATCCGTGTTTTTTTTTTCAGTCCACCCGCATTAATGACACAAGGACGACAGGCAATACCAATTCTTTTGTGGACAACATAATTTCAGTGTTTTCGTTTCTTATTTTGACTTCTGCACTTGTGAATAGGATCTTTGTGTCTTCAATGACATCACCAATTCTTTCTATTGTGTATAACTGAAGGCAGTATAGTTTGTTGACGCTATGCAATAAATCAATTTTTGGGTAATTCCAAAGGTATTTTTTTCCAAAATTGCATCACTTACGTATACGTAAAGACATATATTGTGTAGGCCTATAGCCTAATAAACGTATATCGTAGTTAAAGGTTATTTCACTTGATATTCGGGTATATATCGATTATATGTACATGATGTGAGGTACTTGTACACGTTTCGGCAAAATTCAAATGGCTAAATGCAAAGTTCATTGTCAATTAGCATATTCAAACATTATAGACCATGTCATGTTCTAATGTAGGCTTATCATGGCATTATGGTTTCAATGTAATAACCTCTTTCTCTGAACCGATGATAATTTTCCAGAATATTATCATGTGTCTGTTCTTGGTAGTGTCTGACCACCACTGCGTCATTTTGTTGCTCAACAACTTCTTCGAAAAAGCATTTAATTTGGCATCCTCTGTTGAATGTGACTTACCTTCTTTAAGGCTTTTTTTCCTTCAAATTTGAGCATTAAAGCACAAAGAAGTGAAATATAAGACGGCATGATTAATGTTATAAACATATATTGAGTGTAATATTTTCAAGGTCTTGGTCTACATACTTTTTCAAAATTTCCGTATAACATTTAAAAAATACAAAAACAAATGAGACTTTTCGACAATAAATTTGATTGAAATTTTACGATTGGGTATCGATGATTGTGAAGTGAGTATTGACATCATGAAGTGAATTTCAAACACTTTTAGTAAGAATGAATTTATATTCGTTTGATTAGTGAGAGTGTGAAGTGAAAGAGTATATCAAACACTTTAAATTATTTTCGTTTGATTAACCGAATTTTTGCTATTACCATATATAGCTTGAAACAGAGACCAGTTTGCAGTTTGATGCTGTAGTGACTCATACAACCAGAATGACTGCGGTTTAATGTTGCCCAAGACTTAATGAGGTATTTAATATTTCATTCATATCATGAAATTCTTTGTAAGATTATATAACGCTTCTCTATTACCCCTGGCCAAAGGTTTTTCCCGCATACATATATTTCAAGAGAGGGTGAGGTCAGGGAGATGTCCCTGGTGAGGTGTAAGACTTTCTACGAATATTTCACTTTGGATAACCTATGATTGTATTCATCGATGACAGATTGCCCTTAGTTCCCACCCCAAATGACGTTGATAAATTCCCTCAAAGGTCAAAGGTCAATCACATGATAACCTTGACAGCTGGCAGGTGAATCATACATGGCGTCACAATCTCTTAACCTTTACTTTCTCTTTCTCATTCTTTTCAAAATAAAGGATCAGTCTGATCAACAATATACTAGGTATTTTTGTGGCGTAACTCGATCCGGCAAACAAGTAGTATATATAATTTGGTGGAAATCCCGCTCAAGCAAAATGTATAATATTACTAGTAGGCTGTAACTAAGTTGGTGTGGAAAATGTGACTTCTTACACACTCTGCATGTTATTGTGATAAACTGATACTTTGTTTTCCTCAATTCGGCATGAAAACACAGAAAGGAAGAAACGAAAATTGAAACCGAAATTTTGTGAAAACATGAAAGAAAACGAAGAACTATAGAAAATGAGACAGGAGGGGTAGAGAAAAGTTTAGAGCAAATCTAAAGAGAGCATACGATGGGATAATTAAATTTCAATTGCATTTTCCAGCATATATAAGAGAGAGAGAGAGAGGAAAAAAGAGAAAGAGAGAGAGAGAGGGATATCAGAGAGAGAGAGAGAGAGAGAAAGAGAGAGAGGAGGAAGAGAGAGAGAGAGAGAGAGAGAGGGGGAGAGAGAGCAAGTCAAACTTCATATTTTTATGAGTTTGGGGCTTAAGCCTGCCCAAGATCGAATATTTGCAGTGCATAATTTTGTTTGTTATCAAATCAAACTTTCTTTAATCTCTAGGTTATTGTGAAAAGAGCAGTTTAAATAGACATATCTCTGGCGATTAGCGTTCTATACATAGCTTGATCATCATACCCTTGTTATTATATTTATCCGTGCACCGTTACCCATAAAGTCTCCTTTTCGTTTGTACTCAATTAACTGTGACTGTTACGGGTCAGTAAATTAACACAGTCTGGAAAATGTCTACGAAAGCTCGCGTTTTTCGTTTCAGAATTTCGTCTTGTTGTTGGTTTCGTCCTCAAACAGGTTTTAATCCGCGAAAGGATTCGATTCGAGTAGCCAGCATCTAGTGGAATTAAAAGAAATACCAAAACTTGTTGGAAATAATATATTTCGTGTTTGATAATTATGATGCAACATTTATTATTAATCTGCATCATTAACGGAATTAAACAGAGTGCTACAGTTTTAGGCACACCAAACTACTAAACCTGTCATATATTTAATAGGAGATGGTCTAAACTGGGGAAGAGAAATAAAAAGGAAGACAAACTTTGTAGGACCGATAAAACCTTTAAAACCAGACAAAAGCCGTTGGAACGATAGATGGCGTACTTTGAGCAACAGGGGTTCCCATATTGCGCCCAATCCGTCCACATATCGTTGTGTGACTGCACAACACACAGAACAAAAAGTATGCTTAAATGGTTTTATATATATTTTTCGATGAATTGGAATATTGTGATTTCATCTCAACGTAATAACAGGGATTATATTTATACAAAGCCGTGAGGGGCCATTATTCTCTATGCCAATTTACTTTGTTGGGTAACACACCCTCTATGCCACTTTACATGGTCGGGTAACACCCCCCCCCCTCTCTCTCTCTTTTACCCCCTCTCTCCCTCCCTCCCTCCATTCCAGCTACCCCTTTCTCTCTCTCTCTCTCTTCCTCTCTCAGACTCTCGCTCTTCATCGCCCCTCCCTCTCTCTCTCTCTCTCTCTCTGCCTTTCTCACATTAATATCATCCCTTTCTCGTTATCTCTCACATCGCCTCTCTATTCTTGGACAACTTCCCCAGAACCCGGATAACTACGTGCTGACATTTAATCCATCATAAAAGGTACAACACCAGACACAGTAAAATAATGCTTTTGCGTATGTTGCGTATGTTTCGGGTCTTTTTTAGGATAACATTTCTAGCCTATATCGATCGCACTGGCGGATTAAGGGGGAGGGGAAGGGGAGGGGCACAATCGACCCATGCCCCCTTTTGAAACCCAAGTAGCATTATACCTATAATACACAAATACAATAATGTACCCCCATTTTTTAAAAAAGGTGATGACCCTTCTTTTTACAAAATCCTGGATTCGCCCCTGTGAACGAACGTATAATAATTGTATTGATCTTATATTGCTTTGTGGTCAGTATAAAGTAAATGCTAGGCTGGACATGGAGGCGCATTAGTCAATGGTCATTCAACATTTATATTTACTTCATTATGATGTAGCTTATAGGATAGGTTGGCCCGCCAATCTCAAGCCTCGTGGCATTTTAGGATGTTAGATCCTCTACAGCTTCCAGGATTCTAAATGTGTTTTTATGAAATAAACACGACTGACTTGAACAGAAAAATGAAAGTTGTGAGAATTATTTCGCACGTGGAATATTTCACGGGATCGCAACACAGTGACTGATAAACTGTGTGAGATTTCACTGAAGGCACAAACCGCACAATGTACTTTTTTAAATATAGTTTCAAACTAGAATGTGTCCTTGAAGATTAAGCAACAAACCCTTCATCACCATTACTCTTCCACCCCCATTATGGTTATATTATGTCGGTGATATAATGTGTACACACAAAGGAAAGAAAATACAACGCAATCACAAATAATTTTTTAACTATAATCATAAAATATCTTTTATTTTATCACAGTACTATTTTTTTCGTTAAAATCGGGTTGGCCCTATACTACACAGGACGTATGTTAACACAACAGCACGAAATAAAATTACATACTCATGTCATTATATACATATATAATTTTTTCATCCCTCTCTTTGTTTCTCTCTTCGTATCTCCTTTTTCACATTTTATTCCTCTTTTACAGAAGCTCAATATACAAGCGTTTAACACAGTCATGCAGTTTTTTATACACAGTGCAGAGAAGCATAGGGAAAGCCGGGTTTCATAATTTTATATACAAGCGTGATATGTATGGTTTATTCCTAAAGAATAAAATGAATACTATCCACAATGTATATACACCCTGAAGCACATTATTCTATAAACGTAATGATTTGGTTATCTTTTATCAATAAAAAGTAATCAACTATTCCCACTAAAAAAGGGTCTTAGAATGTGTTTCCCTTGTAAACCCCTAAATTTTGTTACCATGAAATTTAATGATATTCTTCTATAATTGAAAAATGAGAAGAAGTTTATATTTTTTCTTTCAGTGTCAAGTCAGTGTTTTTACAAAATAATACCCCCCCCCCCCTCGCCCGAGTAATTTTCATTGGCATGCAAAATTAATGGCACTCTTTTATCATCGAAAAATAAATTATTCACACGAAACTGATCTCTTTAAAAAGGTCGTTACGAAATTATCAAATAACATGTTATTCCCCTGTAAACAAGTATTTTCATTTTCGTGCAACTATAATTCTGCATCATAGAAAATGATTACCAATTCCTATAAAAATAATCTTTTGAATAATAAAAATCGTACATCAGACATTGTTTTATGAAATGAAAAAGTATTCCTTTTATATGGCGCATAACATCTGCAAATCCGTCTCTAAGAGCAACCAAGGTAACTACGATTGGGAATTGATCCCAGCCATTCTTCAACCTATATAGACGTTAATTATGAGTTCAGGTTGAAATTATATGTTTGATAAATTATGTAGTAACCCTTCAATCACAATTCACCATGCTGTTGTTTTTTACCGTAACCCATCAGAGCATAATGGTAGAGCCTATAATAATAATATTACTAATAATAATATTGGGTTCTTGTATAGCGCTCATGTCTGTCAGACTTGACACTCCTGGCGCTCCACAATTATTACTCCGGCTTTAACATGACTGCCATTATGGCGCTCTAGCATGTCAAGAATTAATTTCTGCCAGGTACCCATTTACCTCACCTGGGTTGAATGTGGCAAATGTAGATCAATGTCTTGCCAAAGGACATTAGTACCACCGCGGCGGGACTCCAACCGCGAACCATGTGATCCACAGTCCGGTGACTTATCCACTAGACCACGTCACATTTACATCCCCCTAAACAATGTCATTACTTGACTCAGATACGATACATTTCCTTATATTCATTAGTATTATTATTTTAAAGCGTATGGATGTTTTTAGGTTATCTATTTCATTAATATTATAGCAAATATACAATGATTATAATCTTCATAAAGTCCAATTTACAGAATATTTTCAACATTCTTTAGGTATCCTTGCCATATTCCATTTACGATTTCGAGTATTATAAATCAATCTGTTTGAGCCATTCTTCCACTGTCGATTAATATTAATCTTTAATAATTCTTTTAGTAATGCAAAGAGATAGTTGCCTTTAAAATATTCATATATTTACCTCCAACGCACAATATTATATGCTTAATTATCAAAAGCAACTCATTAATCTCCTATAATATTCCCAATAATCTTAATGTTGCAATGATTTATAAAAATAACATATGGTATCCTTAAATTTAGTAGGTTTTTCACTAATTGACATTTAATCTTACGATGCTTTTAATACAAGCAGAAAATAAAGACCAATTTAAAAAAAAAATCATAATTTTCGACATGAGTGTATTTTACAAGATTATATTAAAGTCTTAGCCAACGAATGGATGTTTTCTTTTAGTTGTAGTTTTAATCGAGAAAAAAAATGAAACGATGCCTATTAAATAATTCGTAAAGATACCCTATGGCCCCAAACTATCACAGTTGTGCTGCCGCATTTTTCTAAATCATGTTTGCAAAAATTGTACTTCATATTTAGGTTCAGGTTTATGAACTAATTTTTACATTCACATCTGCTGCATACTTTTCTAAAAATAATGCTCATATTCTTTTTTTATCATACACATATTCAATTTATGACATGCAATCAATCTGCCGTTCTTACTATATACCCGTGTATGTGAAAATATTAATGTTCATAATATAGGATCACATCAAATTTTTGGTGAATTTAAATTAGTGAACATTACATTCAAAGCGGTGAGATTATAGTGATAAAATGCAAATTTCTTCATTCACATTTCTAATAACTACCGCATGAATATTTGCGAAGATCACAGTCTGCTACATTTTGTAATGTAACCAAATTATATTTTGTTTAACTTGATGGAATATCAACCGAAAAGTGAAAGCCACCCGTATGAACTTCACAATTACGATGATACATGAACCAATACAAACCAATGAAATAATGATGAAAACAGTAATAGATCTTGCCCATGAAAGCAAGGATCATTTCCTGATTTTGTCCGACTTAAAAAAAAAATTGATGCCATATTTTGATATTGATTTGCTAGACATCAAACATGGCGTCTATTTGGTCACGTTCAGTACAAAATGGCGCCAGTCTTAAAGCTGAATGTAGACTACCTGAACTTTCAGAATAAAGATGATCTGTAACCGGGATGGTAACAAACACAAAAATAAGTTATCATGAGCAGAGATAATTTCTGTTTCATTATTTATTTTTGTAAATAATTTGTGGAACCATAACTTAATCTTTGAAATAGATGCAGACGCCACTGCTTGTTGGGACTTATTCGGTGAGTTTATGCCATTCTGCGATCTGTTTACGCGGATTCTGCATGATCTCCTTCCAGTGCTGTGACTCGGCCTCTCCATCTTCATCTCGTCCAATCACCAATCGGCCGATGATTTCGTTCTTCGTCACCCGGTCGTGATCCAGCACCTAATCAAGTAATGGGAAACAAAAATTTAGATTCACCGCAAAATGAAGTGATAAAATTTCTGATAAATTTATTGTTCGTAGTCTGCATCTGGTGAATGCTAATTCATGCATGTTAGTCTTTAGAATCACAAATTTTGCTCTTTTCGTTGTGCTCAGATGCAGTGTAATTAACGGTCTGAATTATGAGGCAAGCCTAATTACCTTGCTATTATCAAAGCTGATTTGTTTTGATCGATTTTATGGACCTGTTGAAATAATTTTTCTAAGATGGGAAGAGGTACAGAGCAAAATCTAAAGTATATTTCGAGAAAGAAATGTATAAAATATTTCAAAATGCAATATACTAGCTTAGCATAGGTATGGAACTTAAAAATAACACATTAAAAATATTGCTATAATTAATAGGCCTATATAATCTTAACATACACGATTTGCTCTGTGGCATTAATACATATTTTGTATTGTGCAAGCTTTACCTGAAATTCAATCTTGAGATACTCCAGTCCCTCCATTGGTATATCGAAGAGGAAGGATTCATTGAAGACAGGGTTTAGAGTTCGTTTCTTAAGACGAGTCTTCTTCTTGGCTAGGCGCTGGTTGCGGTACATCACATAAATCTTCACGTATGGGTCTATGATAGAAATAAAAGGTACAGGTTAGCTGGGAACGACTTAAGAGAAGGTTGAGTTTTGGGAAGAGGTGAAAAATAATTTGTGAGCGTTATCATTGTATTATGCAAGTGTGGAAGAACATCAGACAAAAAAATGTTCCCTGAAAAGCATGGCTCTTCAAATGCCTTAATATTCTAAATATGGCATGTAACATCATAAAAATCGGGACGGATTTTTATGCCACATGTTCGTGTAGTCCCAAATACATCTTTCTGTGTACAGTGCTTGTAACTTTACCAAGACTGGGCCAAATTTCTTAAGAGAGTGTGACCAATATCTATGACCTCAAACTTTTGCAAATGGTTAAGGATGGCCATTCTCAAAACAAGAAACTTCCATGTATTGCAAAATTTCTATGTTGTATCACTCATTATTCCACGACGTTTCTTTCACAATGCATTCGCATGACCAGAACTCAACTTTATCTTTACTCTTGAGATAACATTGCTTGATACATTCACTATTCTATGACTTATCAATGAGCTGTGATTACATATTTTTCATAACACAAAATCAACTCAATTATTTAATTTTCACCTGCTGTTTATCGAATTTAATCAAGCTCCAACACATTTATTCAGACGAACGACTATGTGATTGAATATTATTAAATTTATATATTTTTCTTCATTATTTTTCTTCTTCTCCTTCTTTTTCTTTTCTTCGTCTTCTTCTTCTTCTTCTCTTCCTCATTTCTCATTTCTCCCCCCCCTTCATCTTCTTCAACCGTAGTACTTGTACTTTATGACCTATTTACCTGCGAGTCCAGTGACATCCATCTTGGGTAGATTCTTTGCCTTGAGGACCACCACAGTAAGTCGGTTAGCTGCAGGTTGATAGCACAGTGACGTCAGCAACTCACCACGGCCTTGTGACTTGGGGATCTGACCGAAAACATGAGAAGGGAAAAGTGATTTATGTGCCATGAAAACTGAAATATATATATAAAATAATCCTGCAAATAACTGAAACAGAATGGTGATAAACGAGAAGATTTTAATAATGACCACAGCTTTATGACGCTTGGTCTAATTTTTCCATTTCAAGGGAAGATGAATTTTCCCCATTAATCTACATCTTAAATTATTCCACAATAGCACAATTTGATTTTTTAACAATGAATAACGTTACTATATCATGAATATATCTGTCTTATGTTTTATTCGTTTGCTCTTGTTTTTGTTTCTACATCCGTATAGAAATAGCTCTGCTATCATTTACAAATTCAACTTATGAGAAAAGTTTCACGAGATGTGTAGTATAAGCAGGGTAAGAAGAAGAAGTGGCAGAAGAAGAAGAAGGAGGAGGAGAAGAAGAAGGAGGAGGAGAAGAGGTAGAAGAAGAAGAAGAAGAAGAAGAAGAAGAAGAAGAAGAAGAAGAAGAAGAAGAAGAAGACGAAAAAGAAAAGAAGAAGAAGAAAAAAGAAGAAAAAAAGAAAGAAAGTGAAACTGGAGAAGAAAATGAGGAGGAGGAGGAGCAGAGGAGCAGGAGCAGGAGGAGCAGGAGCAATAGGAGGATGAGACACATACAAAGATAAAGGATTCATAATAAAACAAATCACAATTGTAACAAAAGAGAAAGCTTACAGAAAGATTCAAAGGGAAGAAATGATGAGACTTACTCGTGTATTTCTGGGTTTGATATCTCGACACAGATTGACAGGTCTCGTGCTCAGATCGACGTTCGACAGGGGCATCACCACTTCACCTATCACTTCATCCCGTGAGAAACGATCAAAACTCATCACTACAAAGTGAAGAGTTACACCCTACAAACAAAAAATATTTAAAAAACCTCAATAAACTCAATCCGAAAATCACTACCAAATGAAAAGTTACACCGTACAAACAAAAAGAAATAAAACCTCAATAACTGCAATGTATTAAACCGAGACAAAGTTCTGAAAAATCCTCCTACGAATCATTATTTCGCACTAAAACTAGGTTATTTCTATAATAATGGCCTATTCTGATTACGACATTCGTTAATTTTTACTTACCCTTTTTAACAAACAAATTGATCGACCAAGATTTTGCATTGGTATCCATAGCTATTGGAATAAGAAATGAATCTTCCTCCATCTCATTTTCCTCAACCATTCTTCCTCTCCCTATCCCTCTCTCTCTCTCTCTCTCTCTCTGTCTTTCTCCATCTTACTCATTTCTTTATTTTATCTCACCTACTTTACTCCACCCGCCTCCACAGTCGGGGTACTAACCATTTGAACTTGATGGCGTATCATTGCTCAAGTGGGGGGCACTGGCGTTATAATACCCCGGAAATAATTGATAAAATTGAAAGAAGAATGCGATGGAGTTAGAGGTGGAATGGAAAGGAGTCAAACAATCCACTTCTTGCCATGTGTTCCATTCTTTCGTCATCCCCCTTTCCCTCATCCTTCGAATGGAGGTCAAGTGCCCCCGCTCCCCCGTGCCCCCTAGCTACGCCACTGTTTGAACCTCTCCTCACCTGTAGTTGGTTGTATGCCAGTCCATAGAAGGTAAATGTTTCTTCGTAGATAGGATTTAGAGTTTTCCTCAGGACCCTGGTCTTCACCTTATGTTTCTTCTCAGGAAGCAGGCACAGCTTAACATAGGGGTCGGACGCACCAGTAGTTGGATCCTGGAAAACAGTCAAAATACATTGCCATGGTAACCAGTGGTTTTTAGAAAGGACCTAACAACCAATATGAGCATTGTCGTGCAGTTTCTGCAGCGACTATGCATGTTCATAGTGCCAGTGTGGCGCATATTCAGAAGAAAATGCTAAAATACAGCAACATGAGATACAACTACCCCTGTCATAAGATTCATGCTCACAAAGTAATACTTTATATGCACCATCTCCACCCCCTTGTTGAGTATTCCTACCATATGTTCGCTATTTAGCACACTTACTTTGGGTATCCTACAAGCATGACCAGGTTCTCGTGTTTCTCCATGGAATAGACTTTTGTCATTGATATATATCTCATATACTCGCATACGCCACTCTCTTGTAGTAAACATTATCTTTAGAGAAGCATCAACAAGTTTAGTCCATACTAGTCTCACCTATCTCTTTGGATCGGGTAGGCCCAAAAGTTTAAATATATAAAACATGCAGATACATCATTAGGATCATATTAAAGAATATAACCCTAAGGTGGTCAGACTCAGGGTGGGGAGAACTGATGTTCGCAAAAAAAGGTGCATAACTTAAGTGACAAGCAAAGCAAGGAGCGATTCTAAAGCACAATTTAAATTTGCTGATTATCGATCACGGCTTCTATTTTCTTTCATGCATGCTCCGGAGCGTGGTTTGGAAGATGCTGGACGGCATGCAAGATGAACTGATTTATTTTCTTCCATAGTATTCTACGTTCTAGTTACAAATACCATGACGAGGTTAGAAATCAATTGCAGGGCACGCTTCAAGATGAAGTCTGTCTCTTAATTCAGAATATGGGGGAAGGGGGGGAGTACTTTTCGAGCTGGTACATCAACACGTTTTCCTAGCAAGGCGGGTTGCATCCCCCACAGATTTCAGGTATGTGATCTAATATAAGGGATTGGACACCAGGTCGAACTCGATCAGAGCTACAAGATAACTCAAGATAATGGGCACTTCTCAACTTTTTTTTCTTCATATATTTTTTCTTTTTTGTCTACACTGCAGATTGAAGAGCGCCATCTCGATATCCGAACAACAACAACAACAACAACAGCCTCTCCGATGGAAAAATTATGGATAAATCAATTCTAGAATGTTAAAAATAACACATCTGAGACTAACATTGAAAAGTGGAATAAAGTGCTTTATTGGTAATGAATTGGCTCATTTGTATGGTAAGAGCAGAATGTGCTGTGATGATCCTGTTTATAGAAACGTTTACCTCCGCGCTCGATTTACTGATGGAAATGTGAACCAAACAGTATGGCGGATCTTCGTCATGCTCAGCTAAGATTAATGTACAGCAGTTCCTGAAGAGTTTGAGATAATAGGTTCAGATGTCGTACCTCAAGTCACTTGAGTCGTCTTACGGAATTAAGTCACGTAAAAGACCTTTGAAACGCTAGCCTTCGGCCACTTAACTATTAATGAGTCAAGAATAACATCTCGAATGACGGACGTGAAATGAGGGTATAGATGGTCAACGTTTGCCTTCAGATTCTAGACGGGGTTGGGAGGAAAAAAGTCTGAATATGAATTAGGGGAAATTGTTTATTGGTCAACGTATGAAATCCAAATAGAATTATTTCTATGAAATAGCTGTTTTAAATGTGAAAATTAATTAAATGATGTTACAAAATACGCCACCATTCATCCTCTAACGACAAAATGAGCAGCAATAAACATCTCTTTTTAGTCCCAGTTAGCAAGTCGTATATACTCATGCCGGAGACCGACGGTCAAACAATCATCATTTTCCACACTGTTCCAGGAGTGTCGCTATCAGTTTTTGAATGAAGATGCGGGAATGGTGTAGGACCACGTTTGGGTGACGAAATCCCCCACAACAACCCTGACATATTGCCAGAATGTTATCATTTTAAATATGTTAATCCCCTTCCCGGCCCCTCTGCCGATAGAGCCAACCCCTGGCAGTTGTATACCCGTGCATTTACATTGTCAATGTATAAAGGTATTAAAAGACACATCGTTTTTGTAACACATCCCATCGTTCTTGCATATGCAAAAAGTGACGAAATATTCAGAAAGCCTTTTCCAAGCCTGCAAGCGTCATTTCAAGAATATACAAGTAGTTTTTATTATTTTTCTTTACTGTCCCATTAAAACATTCAATCTTAATGCCATTTGCCGAAAAACGTTATATCCCATTTGTTTTATCAGCCATATAAACTGTTTTAGTGGTGTCCAACATCTTAATCTCAGGAAGGAGTGAGGGGGTGGGAGCTCCAAAACATTGCATAAAGCGACGACACAGTGAATTGGGGATAGTCAAGACATACCTTGGCAGGAAGATAGCTGGCTCGGTGTATAGTGACCATGAAAACCGCCTTGTCCACTCGGTATTCGACGGTAAAGTTGAGTACCCCGACATTCGGCCGATCTTCCATACTCTCCAGGGTCTTATTATCCACCGCCTCGCACTTCTCATCTCCACCGTCTGAGTACGAGTCTTTGTGTAACGTCTGTGGGTCGAGTTTACCTGGGGACGAGGTGTGGGAGGGGATCAATGGATCAAGAGTATTAACGAAGTGGAACAAAATCATCAATTTTAAAAAGGAATAAGTAATTTCAAAGACTTTGTAAACAGGATTAAAGGAAAGGAGATGGGGCTTTAGGGGAGAAAGTATCAGATACAGTGAGACAGATAGAGAGAAGCAAAGATGAAAGAACGTGGGAGGGATGCCAAAGGGAGAGGGGCAACAAGTAGATGGAAGAGAGGGGGAGTGAGAGATAGAGCGGGCGAGGGAGTGAGAGAGAGAGAGAGAGAGAGAGAGAGAGAGAGAGAGAGAGAGAGAGATGAGAAGAAGGGTGAGATAAGTCGGAAATTGAGAGAGAGAGAGAGAGAGAGAGAGAGATAGTCAGAGACAAAGAAACATGCAGTACTATGATTATAGAGAGGGTGCATGTGCGCCAATATAATTTCACTTATCTCTTTAAAAGAGGACGACAATTTTTTCTTCAGAATCCAGTCCCTAATAACACCTTTTTCTGTTTGTTTGCTTGTTTGTTGTTTATTCCAGAAAAATTACTCCCCTTATATAAGCACACAGTACGTATCCCTGTAAGAAGGTGAACTAACATACCTGTCGACCCCAAGAAGGTGCTAATGGGAGGGCGTTTCTCCCCCTGGGTCGGAGACGGGAACCCTGATGACCCCCACTTGGTCGGTGTGAGGTGCGGCGAACCCTTCCCCGTGGGTGGGAGGTGCCGGGATGGACCGGTCTCGGGGGACGACAACTCGGGGCTACTGATGGGCTTGGCAGTGGGACGGGTATAGAAAGTACGTTGAGCCTTCTCGACGTCTCGAGTTAGCAGGAAGGAGGGTCGACCCGGCTTTCTACGCATACACCGACATGCTGTGACGACGACAACGGCCAAGGTGGTCATGATGGCCGCACATACACCCACGATAGCCGCCTTCGAGACTGCAGAAAATAATAATAATCAAGAGGGGGAAAGGATAAGGTAATATTTTAAATATAAATCTAAAGATTGTTAATACTTGACTTGGCCGGGGAAGGCATTGAATTGTTTACGATATTAATGAGGTTTACAATGTAATAAAAATCACCCCTGAAAATGTGATAAAAAAGATCAACGTTCCGGGAGAAAGGAATAACTTTTCAATAAAATGATAATTCTATTCGTGCTAAATAATGTTTAAGATAATAGATATCATCATACTTTTACTTCAAAAGGTGAATAGTGCCTTTAAATTGTCTGAATAAATACCAATGCCCAAAACATAAAGCTGGCCGATATTCATTTCTTCATCTGCATACTATGACGTAGAAAACAAAAAGTCCACTATCAACATAATCATCAACTCAGGTAGCAGGAATGCTTTAAAAAAAATCATTTCGCTTCAAACCTTAAAGATCTGGTACGTTTGCTAATGATTAATAGACTCAGCAAACAAAAACAAAAACAGTTCAACACTATCTGCAATTCCAAGCATTAGCACATGGCAGTTCTTCCACATTACTTATTTCTCATTATTTCGCTAGGTTTCCATTCTGATAGATAGATAGATAGATGAAGTTTCCATTAATGTTTGATTAATTACTAGGCTCAGACAAATGAGATAGTACGCATCAACACTAGCTAATCATGTCGTTCATCATTATGATCAAAATATGAGGGTTAGTTCTTGGAATAATAAAAACACACTTGACCCTCTTTACATGACCCATCCTTCGCTTCGTGATAACACGTTACTAAATATATGATTCCTCTTCTATTTTTTTTCAAGATGACCCTTTAATTCAGATCACACGAAATCCTGCTAAAGCGACAAAAACAAAATTCCACTAAAAAGAAGTATGTTAAAATCCTCAGAATTGTCGATATATCATATATTTTAAGGGATATTTACTCATAGCTCCGTGCATATTGTTGACAAACATCATAACTATTTTATTCAATTTGTCGACTGCATCGAAATAATTACCTGAATTCATTAGCTGTTTCTATACCCAGGCAACCAGGCAAGCGCAGCCAGTGTTTTCATTCTTTCCCCTCTTGTATATGAATGTATTGTTTTATCCTGATGTATGTTGCCAAATGTATAATAAATAAATGAAATAGTTAAATTTAGTAGACCAAATCTCTCTCGAATGCAGAAATCTTAGTGCCGTGAATGTGCCTTGATTTTTTAAATAAAATAACTTATTGTGATTTGACATAATGTTAGCCTTGCAATGTGTCAATGACAATCAACATCATTTTCACAAGACGTCATCAGTATTGTGAATATCAACATGCACTGATAAAGGTAGACATGTTGTGAAAGCAACATAACATGACGCAACCGATCAAAATGTGTTGAGATGCGCGCTAATTCCGAATGAATATTGTTCGAGGTTGGGATGCCCGCGCACGCATTGGAAGTGTGGGCCGACATGACCGATCGAGCATAATATACACAGCCATCATTCCAAACATATGGTAACTTCTCCCGAACCCTTTCAGACCCCATTTCAAGTACCCTTTGCCTTGTACGCTCTAAACGAGTTCAAAAGAATTGAAAAAGGCAAATACCCTCGCGACATGGTACATTTACTCATATCGGGGAATATGACGAGGAATTATGGAGCGTAATAAAGTTGCAAATGTGTTTGATTTGAAGGGTTGTGTGGAGTGATGCGGAATGACTCAAATCCCGCGTATTCTCATCTTCTCAGCTACCAACTTGCGTAACCATGACGTCAACCCAGAGATGCTGTCTGCATCATCCTCTCGACACCGTTGCCATGACGACCGCATCTTTCTTATATACTTTTGATTTTCTCTCGATGCCTCCTTCCCCATGGTCAAATATGCTAACGGATGTTGCTTAGAATAGATCTCTAAGGAGCCAACAAGAAAAAAATAAAGATGGGGAGAATCTTTGGGTAACATATGGAAGCGCAATCGCTTAATTTTATGTGTCTATTTGCTGTTTGAAGCCAAATGAGTCGTAAGACGCAAAGGCCTCGTTATAAAGATTTATCCTACTCATGTTGATGCATTCTCGCTGCCGTCTTTGAGTTCTTTGGTGAACAAAATATATTTTCGCTTAAATTGCATCCCATTTTTACGTCTGCTGTGGGGAATGTTACGCGATCAGGTCTAGAAAGCAGAGTAATTCAAGATTCTCCCGCGTACTGAAGAGTCAAATGACGTCTAAACAAATTTAACAAATAAGTGAATAGACCAAAGAATAAGTGGGCGATTTAGTTAGAAAAGGTATAATGGTATTACCCACATCTAGTTTGTCATTGCTAGTATGAAACTTTATTTGGCAGAATATCATCACTTTGTCATGTTTGTTATGTTTGTGTCTATTCTTAAATCGAATTCGCCTTTTTCGTTAAACTGTATAAACAATTTTTTTAATCGAATCACATAAACGGTATTACAGAAAGTAGCATCTTATCAAAGGCAAAATGTGATCCATAATGTTAGCCAAAGACACAACACAGCATGCTTTTTGTACGACTGAGAGAGATTGATATGCATCATAAGTTTCATTTAAAAGGTTGATCAGTCTTTCATTTGCCAGGATAACCTTGCATTCTTTATTCAGCCTACGCTCACAACAATCATCGCTGTTTCCTTGGTGAAAGTTCGTCATCATCATCAAGACCACGTTCCATAGTTATCACATACAATGCACTGCCGCTTTATTAAAATGAACCCAATTAAGTCATTCTGACCAATCACCATCAACAAGCGAAGAAAGATGAAGTCATTATACCTTAACCCTGTGGACTGTTTTGGCCACTTAATTTCTGTTACGAATAAAACATCTACATGTAAAGAAACTCAAATTTAATTTTATTACAAAAATTACATACGTGACGTAGAAAAAAACGTATCCATGATATCATATTCTTTGTTGTTACATATAATTATGTTGTTACAGTTTTGTATCTTTATCTTATAACTATTATATGTCTTTGTTCTTTAATCGGGAAAATGAGATCACGTCGACAAGTATTATGAACCCTAATTTGAGCGTAGCAATTACCATGGTTACCAACAGGTTTCTATGATAAACTGCATCTCATTCTTAGTTTTCCATTAAACTCTTTTCACCAATTCCATCAGTAACCATGGTAACCCCAAACTGTTTTGCAGTCCCTCTCTCTGTCTTTGGCTCTTTGTTTGCATGTGTGTCAATCTATTTATGTTCTTCTCTACTTTTTATTAGTGTTGCTGTTGTTGCTGTTGTTGTTCTTCTTCTTCTTCTCCTTCTTCTTCTCCTTCTTCATCTTCTTCTTCTTCTTCTTTTTCTTCTTCAACTCCTCTCTCTCTCTCTCTCTCTCTCTATATATATATATATATATATATGTATAGGTTGTGAATAAGGTATGATTATACAGAATTTTAGTTGCTTTTTAAAATGAAATAAAATTCAAGGTCACACATTTCACAACTTGTAAATGGGGATCAACCGAAGTTGGGTATACTTTTGTTTTTGGTATACCTGTATATGTACCTATCTTCCCCCTCTTTTTTCGCTTTCTCGATCTCTCTTCCTCTCTTTTTCCCCTCTCCCTCTTTCCTTTTCTGTCCCTTTCATTCACTCTGTCCCTGTGTCTTTTTGGAAAAAGATTGAAATTTTAAAATCACTTTTGCAGTCGAAACAGATAACTGATAAAGGCTGTGTATGTTTAATAATTAACAATATCAAAATAACAATTGAAATTCCGAAATTATTGTAAGAGATCGACAGATACATGGAGTATGCTAAATATTTTATACTTGCAAAGTAAATTCACAATGATTGTTTTTATTTTGATTAATTTGACGGTTAAACTATTTAAAGTGAAAAGATTATTTATTACATACATGCTCAGATCATACCCAGTATGGAAAACACACCACTCTATCATTAGCCTCTGTATCCATCCAATCATTGTCACATTTTTCTGACATATTGCATTTAATTTGTATTTACAAGGCACTGTTAACCATGTTATATACCCCTTTTTAACGGGTCGCCCTGATAAATAAAATGATAGTCGAAATAATAGACCGCTCTTGTATCATGTCTATAACGCATATCACATTATGATATAATTTCATGCGCGCTATACCAGAACGATTCATTAGCACGATTTATATTGTGATATTAATTGTAATTATGACTGTTTATTGGCCCGTCATCATGCATCGTATTTATCTTCTCATCAAACCAGTCCACCTACTCTCATTACCGGTGTGTGGGTTCGACTTATCTATCATTCATATCAAAATGTCCTTCTAATCAAAAGGAGTCATTAAATCCTGATCAATGCCTAAAGGTTTATAACACCCAATTGACTCGTTATACAGAAGAGATGGATGATGGTAACGTTGAAAGTATACTGCTAGTTGTAATCTACTCGCTCTTAAATCGGCGTTTGATGTCTGTTCCCTTGTCGTTCTTTTCGTTTTGCGAAATGGGTGAAATGTCAAAGAAGGTCGGGGCAATATAAATCTAGATAATATTTCTTGTTTGAAAAAGAGGAACAAAATTTGCGTAAAACGAGATTAATGAAATTATAAAGACTAAGATAGATATTGAGTTTTAAAACTCTTGTTGATGTCACATATTATGTGCTAAATCTGAAGAGGACATTTTCACTAAATATAAGACATGATAATTTTGGCTCTGAAAGTGAGAGAAAATAAAATAATGCCAGGAATCAAAGGGACCTGACTAGAGAATAGATGTATTTGTTTTCTCCAACTTTGCTTTGAAATCAATCGGGGACTCTGGCTCAGTAGACCAGTCGTATTGAAATGTCAAGCAAAGAGCGAACATCACAAGGGAGAAAAGAGGGAGAAAGAGAGAGAAGGAAAGAGAAAGAGAGATGAGGGAATAGAGAGAGAAAGCCCTCTCGCTCGGTGAATATTCACTTGAGGCCCCCTCAGGGAGAATAAGATGGTGCCTACGAATGTCAGGTTTATTTTAAGATTGTGGCTTTTAAAAACGAATTTATGTGCAAACAAGTATCTCATATTGTCTAGGGCCGTCTGCATTTGTAAGGATATTGCCTGCTTTGAGAAGAGATTGAGGCCGCCGAGTTTGGAAGAAATGGGAACATCTATGTCGAGATGCATTCATCTACCATATGGTACATCATTCTGAATCCGCTTAAGTCTTTACTATTCTCCCTTCCGCCACTCTCACATCCTAAACAATAATGACAAAGATTGAATGTGATAGTTAATGCATCTTTAATGTTATATATATATATATATATCTACAGAAGGGTAATTAATACAAGTAATTAACATAATTTAGGCAGTCAAGCAGGAAGATATACAAGCAAAAAAAAAATATTCCACAGACGACTACATTTTGAAACACTGCACCATGGATTTTCATCTAAGGCATCTGTTCGTCGACCGCGAACTATAGCATGACTAGTAATCGCAAAATTCGAACGAGTATTTCCAGAAAAATAATGCAAGTGATAACACACAGTTTCGAGTTCCTATCCATTTCTGTTCATACCGAGTTGATTGAAATAATGACAAATAAATCGAATATTGTTTTACTTCCAAACCATGTTCACGTGCGTGTACACAAGAGTATTCACGACGGACTGTTCAAAAGGGAAATTGCACAGAAAGTCGTTTTTGTTATCAAGTAGTATAATTGTTTTATATCATCTCCCAGGGCTATATTTCTGGAAATGTAATATCATTAGTCATCCATCTATCATAATTTAAAGATGTTGTGAGTGTTTCAGAATGGAACGCAGAAGCGCAAGACAATTTGTGGAATTTATGTATTATGAAAAGGAAAGAATATATAAAAGCGTCACCATCAGAAAGATAAAACCATCCAGGGTTTGCATAAGAACAACATTTTGATCTTATCTCGTTTCATCGCCCATCGTCACAAAAAAGAGAAAAAGTGGCGCCGACTTTTGAACCATGCCCTAGTGGGATTTCAAGATAAATGTCATTTCTCTCAAGTAGTGCAATGAAAATGAAATAAAAGACAGCATCGCGACAGCTATTGACATGTATTTGCTTATTTTGTGTTCTGGATATTTTTCCCACTCCGGCAAAGATGTGCAAAATAAATATTGTTTTTATTAAAGAAAACATACATGTCTGAATTATACTAATTGGCATAAAACGTTACATGTGTGATACTATTCTCTTCTAATTTGCCCAACAAATAACAAAAGGACATCGGCTCGGTTGCACACAAACAAGATCTTTGGTAAAACAAGCACGGAAAGTAAAAGGTACGTCTCCCTTGAAATATAATTCAACACGTGTAGTTAAGATACATGTATACTCAAGACGCAGATACCCATCTCGATAATATGTTTTTGCCAATATCTGTAATCTTCGAAGATAATTTTTCTGCACAACTAATCCAGCGTTTTATAAATCAAGTTTCAAGATGGCGAGCAATGCCTTTGGCATCTATTAAGAGAGCAATCAGCATCAATAAAATATGAAACTGATTGTTATTAAAAGGTCCTCTGCAAGATGGGCAATTACAAACCTGTGTTTACATGATAATAACAGCGATAAGATGGCGTGAGGGAAGAGGTTTGCGATTTATAGAATGATAAAAGTTTTGATGTGTCTAAAATACAAAATGCTTAAAATCACACTTGAAATGACGACCATAATTCCTGTGTGGCTAAGTTATTCCCCAAAAAGGAAAAACTAGCTTCTCATTCCTTCGTTGTCAAGTTACCAAGTGGTCATTAGACGGTTTGGATTCAAATCATGTTTTCAGTTCTCTCCCCTATTCGCACATAAATCATGAACTATGTTTTGATTCTGCCACGTCACTGCTTTTCGCTTGTTATAGCAGTATTTTCTCTATCCTTGGCATTATCAAGTGAAAGTATTTCGTCCTCTATTCTAACAACCGGTTTATGCGCTACTCATTAAACTCTTTTGTTAGACATTTTCATCCATTTCCGTTGGACATATGAGCAACAAAATATATTGCCGTATTCTGCACTACGGTAGTTATGCTATAGTATGTAATAATTAGACGAAATGAACTGTTAAATTTTAAATAAAATTAATGAATGGTAACATAATAAAGTAAACTGTTTGGTCAAAAAATAATGTTTCGCATTCCGTTATTTCCGAATTAAATAAATACCAATTCAGCAAGAAATATGACAAGGACAAATAAAGAAATATTCATTCCTGATCTACAGTGTAACAAAATGACGGCAAATTATAAATAGTTATGCATATTAATTTATCAATGGATTTTATACTCCCCCTTCACCTATATTGTGTTGGAGTTAAATCACCTAGTACTAATGACAGTTTTTTCCTAATGCCTGTTTCAGCCAATTAAATTCAGAATTCGACGGACATTTAAGTCTTCTGTTTCCTCCTAAGTTTACAGGACCCGCTTTTTGCCGCGGGTGAAAAAGTCCCAAATCAACCTGGAAAGGTCATTGGTTATTCACGGAGACACCATAGCAGCCAGTGGCAGTGAGGTATACTCCTATTAACTCGATTTGCATTCACAGTATGGAGGGGCAGGACTGTTCTCTATTTAATATTGACTCAATTTATCATCCTTCTCGATTCATAAGGAATAGGATGAAAGCCAAAATAGGCGCCATGGTGCGATTCAGAAAGCGTAATTTGAATCCAAATTGTGTCCATGGCTAGAATGGCAATTATTCTTTGTTTACTGTACGACTGTTGTTGTTGTTATTGTTGTTCTCGCCGCTGTTTGCGTATGCTTTGCTTGTTACTCATGTCATTGTTACTCCTATCCTTGCTACAAATTACTGATTATTGTAAGAGGTATTGTCTTTGTTTCATGCTCTGAAAATTGGATAGATAAAGCAGCCAGAGTCGAGGTAATATTGGAGCGCCTTAAGCACTATCCGGTATATGAGTAATATACAACATGTACAATAAGCCAATATATCCAGAGTACATTCTAGTATTTTGTTCTCAGCGTTTTCTTTGTTTCCGTTCCTTTCATTTCTGTTGGTATATATTTGTTTTGTGGTCTATATAAATAAGAACTGGTTTGGGGTGAGGGAGGGTAAACTATATACGTATTTTTTTTTTTAATACAAGCAAAACCCTGTAAGCAGAGTGCCGTAATTCCCATTGGATTGAAGGCGGAATTTCCCAGATATATCACTTATTGGTTTGCATATTAGCTTATTTATAATAATATTCAAACCCGTCACACCCTCCTCAATTGTATTATGATATCAAATATGTTCTAGTTTGACATCATTGATAGAATTGCCATGCTATCCTTTTGGGACGTCAAGAGTATCTGATATACTCCTTATCTCAACCTGATAATTAGTCCCGTATGAAACACAATGCCCATAATGACAAAAACGCAGTTAAGCCTTTATTTATCTACCTGACCTGTATCAATTGTAATATTGCATAGAAACATTTGAATTCTATTCTTCAAAATATATTATTGTATAATCGAATGATACTATGTTCTTCTGGAAACGATACAATAATATAATAATAGCTAGTTCTTATATAGCGCTTTTCAGGACCGATCGAAGGCCCTCTCAAAGCGCTTTACAGATATATATTATTACCCCGGTCATCGGATTCAGGCTTACCCGCACACAATGTGTGCACATTCTCCACTACCTGGGGAGCATTCCAGCCAGGCGTCATTTTTACAAGCGCACACTTGCTAATCTAAGCACAACTATAATTGCGTGTGTAATGTCAATTAATGCCTTATACTCTAATCTATAATAGTGTTTAATATATTATAGGATCATATCTGCGAAGAGTGATTGTCAGTGTGCTTTGTGAAACTATAAACTAGCTAGTTAATGAGTTATAGTTTTAAGCTGAAAAGGCAATGTCAAATTCTTGCACATTATTTTTTTCACTACAGTCTTACAAGCCTGCAATAAGGAAGAAGAAGGGAAACAAATATTTTAGTGATTCTATACGTTATACTCTCTCATTTGATTCATATATCACATTACCTTATACTCCAGCCGCCGATATTTCAGAATTATACACCTGTACATGTATCATACACATATATTTTGTCCCATGTTATTGGTTGCGGTAATAATCTTTCCCCTTTCTCCCTCTATACTCTCCAGTTACACCTTTAAAAAGGGTAATTTGTATTCCACATCGCGACGGTTATGCTCGATGCGTCTTCCTCGCGACGAGCATAAGATGAGAGCGCGAGGAAGATGTGTCTGCTCTACCCGTCATCTATCACCTTGACAACCAGGAATGTCCAATCAATCAATCTTAGTTACATGCTTGCTAATTTATTTGGGATGTGTTTGTCATTCAAGGCCCTGATGACTTGTCAGAATGATTGATTTGCGAGATGATGAAATATGAAGGAACGTTGTCCACCTGCGCTTTCTTCGTTCTATTTTTGTTTTTCGTTCCGTTTTCTTTTCTAGTCAGTTCGTAACTCTTACAGTTGTACGACACCTGCGTGCCCCTGCAACAATTATAGCTCTGCGATAATATCCTACACTAACCGCATTCCGAACTTCATCCCTGGACAAAACACAAAACCAAACCCTAATCCTTACCTTACACGTAATCTAAAACACCATTGCAACCCTAACCCTAGCCTTATATACGATTGTCGAAATAAAGCCCGGAGCAATAATTGTAACCGAAGCAAAGGTTTTTTTTTTAGGGGGGAGGGGGTTAAGGCAGTCTTTGTTGTACTCAACTTAGTGTAAATATCATTAGGTAAAATTAATGGTTATTTTCTGCACACAAATCCAACAGCAGCTCTTACACTCCATGAACACATGCACCACTCTCAACCATCCATGAAAACATTCATTCAGTGTGCTAAAAGCGAAAGGAAGTAGTATTATTTATTAAACAAATCAGCAGACTTCACACTAAAAGCACCTTTTTGTGAACGCTAATGAGCAGATGGATTAATGCAGTCGATGTGATCGTAACAAAGTGCGTTTTCTTATCAAACAACGACGGATCATTACTATACATCTAAAAAGTGGAAAAACAATCCTTCCACTTACTTTCTTATCTCATATATCTATCTCTTGTTCTGTCTTGCCTTTATCTCTCTCACCCCCCCCACACTCTCTCTCTCGCTTGCTCAATCTCTACCACCCGCCCTATCTCTCACTCTCATCATCCGTTGTCTCCCGACGAATATTACTTTTTTTCCAATACAAATATGTTTCCATCTTCATCATCTATTTTTTAATTTCTGTCTCTCAGTTCACAACCCCCTCTCCCTCTCTCTCTCTCTCTCTCTCTCTCTCTCTCTCTCTCTCTCCATAACGCTTCCACCTCTGTTTCCTTCTTTCAGTCTAACCCTCTCTCCCTCTCTCCCTCCCTCTAACTTTTGTTCTCTTTGTGATGCCCTTCCAGCTCTCTCTTTTCTCTTCCCGATTTCATTTCATCTGTCTACCACTCTATTCCTCTCCTCCATCCCCTCTTATCTCTCTCTCTCTCTCTTACCACCTTACCACCTCCCAAGCCTGGCCTCTATCCTGATGTATGTTTTAGCAGGTGGTTAGTAATGAGCCTAGACAATGAATTTTTTCCCGTCTGGACCATTGCGTGTAAAGAATTCACCCCTAATCACCATTTCCGACCCAGTCATAACGCTCTCATTCCCCTCTCTCTCACCATCATCATCATCATCATGTAGCCAGACATGTGATGTTCCCAACACCTCCGAATCGCCTGGGATAATATAACGTGTTATCTCTATAATGGATTGCCCTAAGGTAATGCACATTTAGAAAACGAAAATACCGGTTAAAAAGACATTCAGCAACTGCACTGTTTTTGTATGTGTTGTAGCGTCACATCGTATTCACTGTAGAGCAAGGGTGCCTTCCATAGTGAAGAGAATTACGTAAATATCATTCTGTATGTAATTGTGCTTTTACACTAAAGCAAATATACATAGCCTGATAGAATGTAGAAATATTGAATTAATCATAAGCAGTTAATTTACATTTAGAAAACAAAATACAAATAAACAAAAACAAAACATTCAGCCACCGCAATGTGTTTTGTCTCGGAGCGTCATATTTTATTCACTTAGTTTTGGAGCAGAGTGCCTTGTATAGTGAAAAATAATTACGTAAATGTTATTCTGTGTGTAATTGCGATGCTTAGAAAGATTATACATTTTTTTCCTTTGTCAAATAGATGTCTTTATTTAGAGTTTGATTTAGTTTGTCCCCTAATTGTTAGCCATGATCCTTCATAAGATATGTGATAAGCTTTGCATGAAATCGAGCCTATATCCAACGAATCATAATATAATATCAGACGACTTTTATTTCAGATAATACGTTAACATCTAACGTAGATAAGAATACACGTATTCTAAAAGAATAACGTTATTTTAAACATTTTGCTATAAGGCATGTTGATAAATGCCCAATGAAAGACGTTAAGAAATTGTTATTATTCGAATTTGATTTCTAACGATGCCCTAATATTTGTAGCTTTAGACGTAAAATATTGGACCTTTCCCTTTTCAAGGGTGGATATCTATTTTAAGTTGCGATAATTTGCCTCAACCGGTACATTTTGATAGAGTGGAAATATGTCATGAAAACAGTATACATTGGGTTAATAATTTGGGTCCTTTTAGAGCTAAAAAGTGAACCTTCGTAAACTTATAAGAGAGAGAGAGAGAGAGAGAGAGAGAGAGAGAGAAGAACGTTAACTTGATTTTAATCGATGTGGGTCAACGCCTATCTGGCCCACGGCGATCGTTTTTTTTTTTTTTTTTTTTACTAACATGTGTGGTAAACTATAGTGACATTAATTCGTCGCACAATGGATGCTGTAGTCTTATTACGTGAACTTAAAAACAAGTGACCTATCGAGAGGGGTGACCTTTTCTAAAAGACGATGAATCCTTTTCACAGTGCAATTAGCCCCTCGTTCATCTCGCATCATTCATTAACATTTAGATTTCAAAGCGACCGCAGAGCTGTTTAAATTTGGTACTTACAGCGGGAGAAATGATCGATGGAACAATGAGTGTGTTCAGAGGGTGACGTATTTAATGGGTACTCACGATGTGAATGTATGTAGGGGGGGTTGGAGGCGTTGGGGGCGGAGGTCACCGTGGTTTACCCTTTTGAGGACAATTGTATCATGTTTTCTCCAATAATCTCAACAGGCTAAATGTATGTAAGAAGACTGAAGAGGGGGAGGGGTAATTCATTTAATATATAGTACATGCATGTATGTTATGGGGGTAGTGTGGTTTAAGTGATATCATCATTGTCATGTCTTACGTGAAGGCGGGTTAATCATTCATATATCATTCTCTTTGGGAGATCAGTATATTCTATTACGTTTCTTTCTATTTCTGATTAGCACTAATTGTACTCCAATCAATAACAAATCGAGTGTTCTATTTCAAGCATTGGTGTTGCACTGCCTACTCTCCCTCTGAAAGCGACCTATAATGACTTTAATTTGAACTCAAATAGCAATCATTGGAGGATTAACTACCAATCATGAATAACTCGTGCAGGCAATACAATTTTCCATCCCTAATATGAATGACTTACTCTCATAAATATGATTTAAAAATGATTCCATTATATTTTTAAAAAATACATTTTGAAATTACAATGAAAGACTTTAGATCTTGGAAACATTTTACAGGAGACATATTGTTTAAAGAAATGCTGCGTTTGACATTCTTAAAGGAAAGTAGTAAAACATGTCTTCTTAATGTCTAATAGTTAGTATAGAGCATCTTGAACATATAAGTCTACCATTTTGAAAACCGTTCACTCCTTGGCCCTTTTAATGGTGATTTAATATTCCTTTTTTGTAGCCGGTAATTCGGATCTATACCGGGTTAGATATATAATGTAATGCTTTAGTATACGATAAAATCTATTAGAAAACGGTTTTATTCATACGTCGGTACTACTTGTGCCATTATTAAAGGTTGATCGATGTATTTCGTAATCATTCACAGGTTCATTCGTTACAAGCTGCATGTCTCGAAATTTAGGTCTTCCATAATACTTTCATTCCGACTTGCAGTTACCATGGTAACTGTATATTACCAGTAGAAAGTATGCATGACATGTGGATTGCACGAGATGCTTACGTCATTAAAACTAAGGCAACAGACGGAGTCCACATTAATGTCGATTTTTTTTTTTCCGTTAGAAAGCTTTCTTCCAAGTCATTTTGAAGGATTATTTTTCATCCCAAATATTAAAGGAGAAGTTGTTGATATAAAGGCGTCCCTCGTCGAATACAGGTGAGGTGAAAAGGAGAAAATTAATGATAAATACAGGGAGGCATGGAAGGGAGCTGAAAAAGAAGATGATACCTTCCACACACTCCCAATAGCCGTTGGCCGATCTAGTAAATCGGATGTCCCCACCTGCCCCTTTTATTCCTAATTGCAGCGTTCGGACTTACGCTAAAACTTTACTGGATATTCTTTATGATATAGAAAAAATAAGAAAAACTATTGTTCTAGCGATTCTTAAACTAATTGTTTCGAAATAAATACTTATAAATTGAAAATCTATAATATAGAATATTGAAAGCAAGTAAATTTGAACTTCGGAAACCCACCCGTAACTCAAGGATTAAATGGCGTGTGAATACGATGAACATTTAAAGCGTCACTAAAGTGATGTGGTATGTGGTATGAAGACAAATGATATATCCCCAATGGTCGCGACTTTTCCCCATAAAGAATGAGAAGATTCTTTACATCGCCAAGGACAGATTTACTTCAAAAGCGTGCAGGTCATTAATCCTGCTGTCTTTTGTTTTTATTCTGTTTGTCTGTTCTCGGTTTATCTGATCCGGTTGTTGCTTTCACGCCACTATCGATATCCCTCCTTTTTCCTTGTTCCTCTTATATCATTCTCCCTCTTTTTTTTTTTTCTTTTTTTTTTGGCGAATGTACTGGAAATTAATTTGCTGGGCCCACAGGAAGAGCTGATTGGAAACTGAAGTGGCTATGTAATTAAAACCCAATTGTTTATTATTCACAACAAAACAAGGAACTCACTCAAGATATGACGTATTCCTATAATTACTGTCTCAAAGGAAGAGGTTTTTATGCTCGCCGTCTTTACTTCGTTTTACAGTGTGTACTTTAGCCATGTAAACGCGCCTGAAATTGTTTTATTGCTTATGGATGGGAGAAGGTCATCTTTCCTTCTAGCCACTCTTATCCGATCTTCTTAAATTTATCGATCTGACTGTGACATTCTACAAAAGTAATTTAAACGTAGGGGGCTTACATGATATTATTCATTACCACGCTTAAAGATAAGTTGAGTTCTGGTCATGCGATTGCATTGTGAAAGAAACGATGTGGAATCGATCAGAAAAAGTTAATCATGTATATAGCATATAAGTATTGGTGTGTACTGCAAGGTTCTGGAATCATCAAAATTATAAGAAATTAAGCTCAGCCTTGGTAAAAGTAACAAGAACTGTACACAGAAAGATGTATATGGGACTACACAAACATGTGGCATAAAAATGTGGTCGTTTTTAAGCTGTTACATGTCATATTTAGAATATTAAGGCAATTGAATAGCCATGCTTTTCAGGGAAAAAATTATCTGATGCTTTTCCACACCTGCATAATAATAATGACAATGTTCATTTTTATTTCATTAGAAAAACGAATTTGAGTGTTTTTTCATAGTTCGTTCAATTGAACAAATCTTCTAATTGGAGGAAGCCCATATTTTACGTCAAATCATATATTTCTAGATTTCTCATTTGTAAATTCTACTAGGAGAGAGAATATATCATTTAATCTTGTTTTAACGGTATATCTGATTATTATTATTGAGTTGTATTGATGTAAAAAATGATGTATTGATTTTGCACTGCTAATTTTAACGATTTCAAATATTAAAAGAACCAAACCTGATTATTGTGTTCTCTTTAAATTTAAAATGTTTGTCTTTCACTCCAAATGTGACAGCTTTTGCTACGTAATTATCTTTATCTCAACGTGAAAATTTATGACCTTTAGGATGATTTAAAGACTTATCATTTGTATCCAACCACGCTCGTAACCCATTAAATTACCATTTTAAAGTTATTGATAAATGCTCAATAAGCATCCATGTGTCATAGGCCTATCTAATTGTTATTGCATTACTCTTCATATCTGAATGATTTCTGATAAGACTGAATTACAATTGAATATTTATATTTTTTAAGTTATTTTTTTTTAAATGCTACCTTTATTAAATTTTCAATATTTACGTAATTTTGGCATTCCTTGAAATTTAAATGCATTATGATCTACCAATCATTTCCCCGCTATTTGGCTCCCGGTAAAGTGAATGTTGTTCTCTTTTATTTCAATGTGCAGTAAAGATGTTGGGTATGACATAGGCAGGTAAGATGATGATGTTATCATCCCTCTATAGGTCCCCTCATTCAGTTTTAATCATGTCGTTTTATTCCAGTGGACTGGGTTGCTATCTTTCATCCATCAGAATGAGAAGCCAACCAGAGAATCATCTCTTCACTCTACTAATTCTCTTTGACCAGGGGGTGTTTCACAAAGACTAATATCGACTTTAAGTTGGACTTAACTATGGTAGGCCGTTCATGCCACATGTTTGCTCTCACCATTTACTGGCATTGGTCTCTCAAGGGACATAAAAATCATGGTCACAAATCTACAGAATTTACATTTTTTGATAATTCATTATTGAATGAAAAAAATGTTATCTAAAGATCATAATGGTGAGAGCAAACAGTGGCATGAACGGCCAACCATAGTTAAGTCCAACTTAAAGTCGATCTTAGTCTTTGTGAAACACCCCCCCCACACGACTAACCGAGTTGGGAACGCCGTCATGCAAGATGAAATTAGGTTAGATCAATTCTAAGGTTGTAAGTATGAGACGATAATTCATAATAAATAAGTTGATAATGATTACTGATAAATACAAGTTCCAACTTGAAGATGGATGTCGTAAAGGAATTGACCCCGTTGTGGAGACTAGGCCTGCTACTCTCCCCCTCTCTCTCTCTCTCTCTCTCTCTCTCTCTCCCTCTCTCTCTCTCTCTCTCTCTCTCTATTTCTAGCTAATTTTCCGCATTGAAGACATGAATGTATAATCGAATGTTCTACATCCAAACCAATCAGGGACTATGTGGAAAGCCAATATCTATAGTTGCCTTACTAAAAGACGCTGATGAGACTGAAAATATAAGGCTAGTTGTGTGTAATTATGAACAGGACTGTCTTAAGCTGAGTAGCCGAATCTGATGACTCATTGGAATTTTCTCACAGATGTTGCCGTGGTAACGTTTGCATCTCATTAGGATTAGAGGCGGGCGTGATTTCGTTCATATCATTTATTTTATTTATTTATGCATCTATTTATTTTTTCGTTTATTTTTATTTTCATTTTTACAGGATAGCATTGTCAGTAACAGAACTGCTTTCCACATTGACCCTGTTGGCCTAGACAATAATAATATGAATGAATATTGAAATTATAGACACACTTATTTTATTCCGTTCTATTAATTTCATTTCATTCGTTTTATTTCATTTCATTTCATCTTGTTTCATTCCATTCAATTCAATTCCATTTCACTACATATCAATTCATTTATTTCCATTCAATTCCATGCAATAGAATAGCCACCGAACTGTTGCGTAGAGAAATCCACCTGCTGAATCTGATTAGCCCTATTCACCCTCCCCATCAACCATCAGGCCAAACACTCATCTTTCCCTCCGAAAGACAATTAAAAAGGATTAGTCGCGTGAACATGGCGCTCTTCTACCCATCCATCTTATCAAATCAGGCAGGCATGGAATGGCGTAGATATACGGGACTTTGGTAGATGGAACTGAAGAAGCACTTTCCTAAGAGCCCCGGGGTCTACAAAACACAAGCTGCTTTCTGCTTCGGCATCTCTTAAAAAGCTCCAGCCCAGTCGTTTTCCGATGCAGCATCATGATCATCTCTCTCTCTCCTATCTTTGAGGGGGTACACAGGACGTACACCTCTTCGCTCTAATCATAATTTCATTTCCTGCATGGAAGAAGGAAATTGCTCCATCTAATTTTGCTCCACTTTCTAGACGGTCGTGGGTCCATTATGTCCTTTTAGATAGTGGTCGATCAATGGATAGTCATGGTAAGTTGTGTGTTGTCATGCTTTTTAGGCAACCAGCTTATTCCGAATCAGTGATAACATTAAAATTCTCTTTAACACTTCAAAAATATGTCAATATTCTAGACGACAATAGCAACGTCAGTGGTATTGATAAGAGAACAAAAACAAAAGCGATTGAACATAATTATTTATTATTCTTGATTATAAAATTGTATGAATCAACGAACGGAGAGTTTTCTAAGGAGGAAATAAAAATGTTCAAGTACATTATATTTTAGGCCTATAGTCAAACGTGTCAAAAGGAATATTCATTTATTCTGGCCTGCATTTAGGGTTTAGAGTCTCGTCTCCTCATTCTCCCCCATTTTCTCTCTTGTCTCTCTCTCTCTCTCTCCCCCTCTCTTTCCCCCATTCCTTATCCATCCTCATTTCTCTTAAAAATTACACCTTCATCTCATCCTTACTTCTGTACATTCTATCCTCTCCATCATTCTCTTCAGTGATGCATTCATTTGAAAGCATTCTGAATTCTGAAAATAATGGATGGTTGATCTACGACATGACGTTGCATGGATTACTCACAAGTCGTGACGTAAAGATTTAATGATATTATTATCGATCAACTTCGGCGCTTTTCTCATTGCTTTGCAAGGCTTCCTTTGATCATGTTGATGGTGTCTATACGCACATTCCAGAAGTACCGTCGTTTTTTCTTAACTGGCAATCCAACCCTTCTAATAAGTTCATTTGAATTAAAGCAGGAAAATCAGAGAAACAGAATGACGAAAGTTTGAAATAAATCGGATCACTATTAAGACAATTATGAGTGTTTGAAATATGAGATCACTACAGCTGTGCGAATCTCAAATCGGCAATTTTGTCAGTGGATTGTGACGTAGGGACGGATTACTCTCCCGTTTGTCGCGTACAAAAAAAAACTTATTTCTGTTTTTCTTCCAAGTGCCTTTCACTCTCGGGGCACTATTTAAAATATATCATGGAGAGTACAAGTCATTATTACAGGTCCTCTAAAAAGAAAAGACCATCCCGAGTCATACATTTATGAAAAGTTGAAATTTTAGTCCTTTTGTGTATTGGAGCAAATGGGAAAGTTGTCCGCCACTACATCACATAGACATTATCAATTCAGCCAATTTGAAGAGTCCATACCTATAGTAATTGCAACTTTAACAAATTCGTAACTTTCAATTTTTGTGTCCGATTTCATTCAAACTTTCATCAGTATATATGCTTCTCTGATTTTATTGCTTTATTCTAGACAAGTTTGCTAACAAGTTTTGATTTCCCTTTAAGGTACATAGTGTTATTTTAGAAATCCTTATAGGGGAAGTTGATAATTATGAAGCGTGAATATTTCATCGATATAAATAACATTTATGAAATGAATAAAGTGTGGGATTTGTGTTGATATAACGTGGTAAAAGAGTTCAGTCCTATTTTGTAAGATAGTATAGAAGGATAGTTATCCTCGTGTGGCTATGTGGTTGAACATATTGAACGTATAACATATCAATGTGGTCAGCATGGATCAAGGCAACTGAGATCGAGGAGCGAATTATACCGTCATCAAATCTCTCTCTCTCTCTCTCTCTCTATTTTATCTCACTTTCTCTCTGTCTGTTCGGCTTCTTTCTCTTCTCTTCTCTCTATCTTATTTATCTTTCTATACAATGTTCTCTTTCCTTCTCTCTCTCTCTCTCTCTCTCTATATATATATATATATCCTTCTAAATGATTCTATGCTCTGATGTTTCACCTGACATATATAATATATCAATAATTTAATTTCAAGATTGAGACGAATTTGATATGGATTGAATTAACTGAAGATCATTCTTCAACATTTCTGTGGCTATATTCATATTTAATACCATTGACGTAGGTTGTGAATGTGAATGCATGCGAAAAGTGAAAAAGCAATTGGAAAGCTTGTCATAATAGTGGTTTTAGCCTCGGTAAATTTCTTTTCATCACTACCTTATTGAAGTACACGATGTAAAAGAGCAATCATCAAATAAGATGGCCAGATATTGTTATGAATTTCGCTGATTTATGAATTATTGACGTTCGAAATTGTGTCAGAAATTGATGGATATGAAATGAATATATATTTATGAAAAGCGCCACGAATATATAAATATTATTCAGTCTTCTGGTGACATTCAAGCAATCAAACTGTGGTCTTTATCTGCCCAACCTTGAGCGAGGCGCAGTGAATAATAAATAACCTCACTTTAGTCATCGAGATGAAATCTTGGTAGCCATGGCGATAGCATGATCATTAATTTATTGGCGGGAACCAGATGAAAATATGCGTGAGCGCAAACAATGCGGGGCAAATGATTTCCATATTTGCCAGAGGGGACAATGATTGAAGGAAAAGCAGGTTGGATTCTAAACCCATGCATCTCTTTAACCTTTAGTTAGGTAGGTATCTCGGTAGGTCAAGAAATTACCAAACCTATCCGGTGATAGGGATGATAATATTGAGCAATAGGAAATACTTATTGCTTCTTATACACTCAAGAGCACGGAATTATAATTAATGGGAGAGCGTCGAGACATTTATCATACCGTATTTGCTTTCTTCGCCTCTTTTCGCTTTTCGCTCGTTTGCCACACCCCATTTCTCCCACAAAAATAGGCACCAATTGAGGAAACGTTTGCTTTGTGTAACACAATGGTTTAGTAATATCACCTATTTCCTGCCTTCATTATCTCCATGACAACCCTTTTAACCCCTTATGAATTATTCTTGCACTGGAAACAGTTAAATAATCTTAAAGTCTTTTATATCTATCCCAAGACAATGCGAGATTATTTGTGTGACATCTAAAGAATTAAATCTGTGCCACTTCATTATTAGTGACTATAAGAGTCTAATCACCTAAGAAGAACTTATAGGGGATTATATATTATTCTTGGAAATTTAATAGATAAGAATTCAGACTCTTAAACCAATAAACCTTTTTTTTCAATTTCAAAGGAAATATTTGAGGAAACACAGGTCTGGTGGGAGATGAAGATTCCTTAAAATTGTATTCAATATTTTTTTCTTTCTCATATGATGATTACAATGTTAATAAAATGTGATCTATTGACCTTATTTGTCTACATGAGTTTAAATTTTACATCACATGTCTTGTATCATGTAAGATGATCAGGAATGGGATGAAGGAAATCACTGCAAAAAATCCTCAAAACGACAACATCTTCTCTGTCGTACATCGTCACGGCGCATGGTAACAACATCCACCTTGGAGATACGGATCTATAAATGGTGGGCATTTCGTTTCACAATGGACGTCATTTTGACATGGTGTCGACCCAACTCTCAGAGGAAAGATGAATTCTCGTGAGGACAAGCTTTTCCTTGTGTCTTATCGATTGCCATACTGAATGCGTTGAAATGACCGTTAGAAGCACGATTGTGCCTGGTCTGGTCACGTATAGGAGTGTCAGTGTTTTGTGAAGAACGCCACCCCCCACTCCCATAAACACACACTCACAGACAACTACTATTGGTTTGTCATAACGAAGGGAGATTCGATAATCAAATAAATACTTCAAATTGGTAATTACGAGACCTTTTTCGGAATACAATTATGTGATCTTCTGGTTGAATGGGGACAATCAACAGTGGAAAAATAAAAGCGAAGAATGTTAGTTAAAATCAAACGCTAACAAAATGAAAATTCTAAAGTAGTCTTGAAGGGAAGTTGATAAAAGTGTGTTATTAGCCTCGTATAATATGATAAATCGATGATTTTGGAGTGATCTAAAGCTTTGGGCTTATACGGAAAATTGGATTAAAATCTAATAAATCAATATGGAGTCGTATTTATTATCCACGATCGATGCGCAGGTTTACTCAAATACGCTCGTCTCATAACCTTTATTCCTCAGGATCTTAATTACTCTTGACCATTAACTGGCCACGATTGGCTGCATCAAAGCAAACAATTATTAATGGTCAAGGCTCATTGACCTTCCTCTCATCCTTCTCGCCTTACACATATCTGTGTCAGCGCGGACTATTTGCGTGAAGATGACACAACCGTTTACTTTCGCCGCCATTTTGTTTACCCAAAATTTTGGCGCCATCTCCGCGTTCACATCTTAATGACGACGCGTAATGATCTGCTGTATATGCTCAGCTGGTTCCCAAGTGGGTCGCGGAGAGAGAAGGACGATGATAACAGGAGAGCCATGGATGAGTGAAAAAAATAGAAAAGATGATGAAGATTAAAGTATAAACACGAAATGATAATTTCATTTCATATGATTGCGCCTTTGAGTCCATGCACCTTTTTTTTCGACATGTTTATTCTTCGTTGAATTATCGATTGTACGGAAGAGCACTGCATGTACAACCCTCCCACATCTTTCCTCTTGTGGGAATGGACAAACATGCATCAAGAACGAAGGAAGTCTCACTAATGTGAGGATATGAAAGACAATATGAATTAGCCTGCATATGGAAACTTTCCTGGTTTCATAAAACTTCCGGTCATGAGATACTGTTAGATACCTATGGCTGTGTTAAATTTTTAATACATATAACAATGTCTGTAGCAAGAAAAAACACAAATATCATTTTCTGCCTCAAATGTAATCGCATAAGAATCAAAAGAGAGCCTTGCATGAAAATTATTTTTAAAATACCAAACACTAAAATGAAGTCGGCGTAAGAAGAAAAAGAAATATTGAGCGGAGAAGTGAGGTGTAAAGCGTTTCTCGATGGCTGTTCCTTGAGGAATATCTATGATCAACGAAGCGAACACACAACGGTCTCTCGCCCACGAACCTAAATATCAATCCGATTCCCGCTTCAATGAACTCGATAATATTTTGATCTTCGTCGATGTATGGAGAGTGCGTGTGTCTCGCATGCGAGTGCCGAATGCATAATGCTGTATTTGATCCATTTGTTCAGATAGATAAAGTGGATTTTAATGTGCGTGTGGGTGTGTATATATAACTGGCTGAGGTGCTACATCGCTCCGCAATTCCTCATCATGAAACACTTACATTTCGAACCGCATGGGTGATTTCATGACAGTTCAGATTGGTATTAACATTTAGCGAAAAGAAAATACAAATATATAAGTTTAAGAAATTGAAGTCTGTGTTCGTTTCTTGAATTAACCTATTTATTTCGCTGACGTTAATCACTCATAAACAAATCACAACTATTCGCATCTGAATCTCTTTTTACATGTTGAAAGGATATATGTATTTTAAAGACTTTATTAAAAATTACAATTTTGAAGACAAAAAAAAATAAATCGAAATTTACTTTCCGTATGTGAGCTGAAAATCTATCTTCTTCATGTAAAAAAATAAAGCTTGACAATATTGCTTAAATGACTCTGAAATTAAATAAAAGAAAATATTCCTTATAGATAGCAGCGACCATTTATTCCCGTATTAACACCTCTACTCATCACAATCACCTGTCCAATATCTTGATTCTATCTTAATTCGGCAACTCACTCACTCTTGCGAGCAGCTTTCAACAGCCTTGATTTTTTCTTTACCAACAACGGCTATAATCCTTTAATACTGAATATTTCACAACACTATGTATGATAAATAGATTTATCTATTGCTTACAATTAGGTTCATATTTATACAATTCACCAGTGCCTCATGTAAGATAACGTTCAATTATTTTTCTTCATTTTCCGTATTTTCCCCCTTCTTCTGCTTTCCAGCAGTTATAACATGGCTAAACCAATTACACCGACTGATCGCTTAATTCGACAATTTTGATTATTGTTTCCTCAAAATTGAAGGAGGAAACTAACTTTTGAACATATTTGACATGTATAGGATGAATTGGATGAACTTCAATTTATACTTCTGTTGCATGGATGAGATATGAATGTGATGAAATGTGCGCATAACAACTGCCAGCACTTATCTCTTTTTTATCATTGTTTTATTGCATGCAATTTGGGTATTAAGACTGTGAGAAAGCTAGATATAAAGCCAATACTGCAACTTTATTATAGGGATTTCTCCCGTCTTAAGACTTGTTTTTAAAAGGGCCGAGAGTGGGCGGACAGGAGTCGAAATAATCGGGAATTCGAATATCAAATTCGTTGCGGCCTAAAACAGGAAAATTCGGAGGCAGGAGAAATTTTGTAAAAATCAAGTTGAGCTTGTGCAAAATAAAGTCCCGATTCAGAATCTAACCAATGCTAAATGGCTCATGTTTTTGTTAATCATTAGCGAAATTTCGTAGTTTTTAATTTAATCTCAAGTTTAATCGAAATTATGCTATTCATAATTCTGTTACGAAGATACGAGCATTCTTTTGCCCTATATGAGCCTTTGTTATTGTTGTTCATATTTGGAAAGTTCGAAACAAAATTTGAAATCCATTAATACAATATAGATTTTGCCGCCCCTTTGATCAAACACATTTGAAAACATGCATTCTCTGTCTAGAGAGCTGTCTTATGAGCGTTATGACTAAGGAGATACAATTGGTGTAGAAAAATATTTTGGAGGACCCCAACACTTTTCTTGCATGACTTTTTTTGCATGATATCATTGATCCGCCATTGTCTCTCCTAAAGGAATTCACTTTTATGTCTGATCCAAATTCTGACATGAATCCCCCTCTTGACACACATTCATTTCAGAAGCAGGTTTTATTTTACGTTCATCTCCGGGCTCCGTTATAATGACATTGTACTTTGTCACTAGAGCCACAGCTGAAAGAATTGGGTACTGCGCATGCTTAATGTGGTCTTTGCGGAGCTCCAAATGTCCCAATTTACCCAGAATACCACTTTATAATTTAAATGAGGTTACTACGTCAGCGAAGGCAACCGAGTCTTCACGGCTCTTGGTTGAAGTAAACGAAAGGATTTGTTATACCCGGGCAAATTGAGGGGAGATTTCATCGCATTTATCATAGAAAGGGGCTCGTTGAAAGGTTGTGATGACACATTCAAGTATCCACATAGATAGACTTTACAAGAACGTCCCCACTGGTTGCTGTTAATTTTAGGTTTGCTGAGTAATTTATACCAAACGCTGCTGTAACACTAGGTAATTTGGTTACCTGTGAAGCGCATGTGTCACCAGGGCCTCAACTAAGAAGGTCAATTATTACAAAATAGATTTTTTGGGATCATTGTGCAAAGCGCCATCAATAATCATTCACCACGGCGCTGTAACAGATAATGAATTCTTGATCCTGTGTTTTATATTTTATGATTATTTCCGAGATAATTTTAGGAAGAGTTTGTCTGTATTTTTTGTTAAGTCTACTAAACTCCGTACCATATGGTAGCGGGTCGGGTACAGAAGTGTTTGCATCATTAATGTGTGGGAGTTGAGTAGGATGCAATCACGCGATTTGAACAATGAGCAAGATTTCACCAATACTCGATTAGATTCTTGCTCCATTTCACAATGAGGAATTCCCATTTCATGTCTTAGTGCACTTTAAGAATAATAAAGATCTATTTTTTAATTTTTGCAAGGATTGGTGTCTGATACCCTCAAGATTTTAAATTACATGACGTAATTTGAAAAGCATTCCTTATGTTTTCGAGTCGCCTTGCCTCGCCTTATAATATGTCGGACCGATCCTTAACGTTGCCAGGCAAAAGACGCCAATCGGATTCGAATACTGGTCGGTTTACTTAAACAAAAACTATAACAAAACTATTCCATCTCCTATCTATCGCATTCGAAGGCAATGCCATTCATACACTGGGCACAATCCCGATGGATACGGTGACATGACGGAAATGCAGCATCGATCTTAAATTATTCAACCTTTCAATGAATACCTGAGTTTCCGTTTTCTCCAATCCCCAATCTGTAGATCCTTTTCCATTCCATGACAAATACACAAACCGTCACAACCTCTGTAAAATAAAAGATATTTATCGCGGAATGCATGCTCTTTTCGGCTGCTCACATTTGCTTGATGGATGGGATGGTGTGCTAATAGCTAGTGTGTCGAACACAGTCCATGGGTTGAGATGTAGAAAACATCAGGTTTAAGTGCTCATTTATTAACCAGAAGTCATAAGCAATAAAGGATATATTCAACATTGAGCATGTATTGCATACGCTTGTACATTCAGGATACGTAGACAACACGAAGAACCACCCCCCCCCCCTCAACAAAACTAAAAACCCAGTGGCAGTACCAGGATTCTCTGACATCTGACGGGGGCACATGTTTCAGAAAGAGCTGATATGCAAAAACAAAATCAAATTTGGCCGAGGAGCTGGTGTGACGGGGAGGGGGGACGTGTACGAATTTGATATCTGTGTGCTTATTTCTCTCTGTTGTGGAGATTAGGTATGCCAGATCGGAATATAACACGGGGTCACTGTACCGCCCCCACCCTGTCCGCCGCTGATAACGGATTATGTGAACTCAAACGATATCGAAATTGAATCAGATTAAAAACACACCTAGCTTGATTATCATAAAGCTGCAATCGCTGCTCATATATATCGAGAGATAAAAAATAAAAAACATCTAAACTGATCTGATGGTGGGATGACTTCCAGAGAAAATTCTTGCACAGGTGTGAAATGGAGAAAAATCCTTGCGGGTGTTTCTAACCTTAATTCATTATTCAGTACCGAATACGACCCAGTTTCACTGACCACGAAGTACCACCTTATACTAATTAGCATTCCAATCCGACCAGCATTTTGATGGAACTTGCTTGCTAATTATTCACACCCGCCATTCTGTTGTGGCTTTAATTTCTAATTCAACAGCATTAAGCGCACGCAGGGGAAATTAGTCGTGTCGAATAAAACTTAATTAGTTTTGTTTTCATTAGATTTTGGTTGAAATGTTATGAGTTTCCAAGTCGTAATTATCCTGTGCTTTATTTGGAAAGCACCAATTTTCCATGGCAGAAACTTGGCTAATGAAAATCATTTGAAATAAGAAATAAACAATCAAGAAATGCAATATGTCAATGTGAAAAGTACATAGAAATTATTTGACCGCGTTTTCTCTATAATCAATTCAAGGATAACTAAACTAAAAACTAAAGCACAATAAGTGATGCATATCAATAAACATTTCATTTCCCTTAACCAGATGGAGAAATAGGGGAGGAGAGAGCTACTCTGTAATTATGGTTATCATCTTTCATCTTTTATTTGTCTCAATTCCATGCCGTTTCCAAATAAGATAAGATAACAATCACGCAAATTGATGAAAACTGTAGATCAATGTTGATAATGGGCTTCATTTTCCAAAGGTTTTTCATTAGGTTCTGTCTAACTACCCCCCTCTCTCTCTCTCTCTCTCTCTTCCTCTCTCTATCTCTGATTATATCATCATCTGTTGACCTCGTCTGCCTATGAACTGAAAGGAAACCATGGATGCCGAGGCTCTCCCTTCATCCATCTTCATTCTCGCTGGGATTTGGATACACAGTAACCAATTACCAGATTGAAAATTGCAGGTGTCCCCCGGAGAAATAGCCAATTCAATTTTCTCTTTACCCGCACTACAGCATCCAATTTCGCTACACATATCTAACTGATCTCCCCCGACCATTCTCTCACTCACTGTATCACATCACAGTCCAGTCATTGGTGTTGCAATAAGAGATTCGGGGTCCCCCCATCCCATCTGCCATTCACGAATTTCAGTGTTGGCAAATTTTATTTCACTATGTTTTGTCGGCAAACCCCAAAATTTATATTTATGTTGTTGCTGTTGCTTGATTGATTATTGGAAATTTCTATCTTAAATTGTCAGCAAATGTGGTACAACACAAAAACGCCTCAACCCCACCCATCTTCACAAATTTCTAGTGATGCCCCTGACCTTATCACAGTGCAGGACAATCTCTTACAGAAAGCCTTGGTATTCCTTGCTCACGATACGTCCCCATGTACTTCATTCGATGTAGTCATGGACAGCACTAAGAATCACAACCCTAAGACTAGCAGACGACACATTGAATGATTAAGTATTGATGAGTCTGATTCCACAGACATTCATTCCCATGTGCCTATGGGGCATTGTCGTCTGAATTCCATTATTAATCAAGAGTCTCTGGAAGCAAGTGCGATGCACTATTTAAAACTAAAATTGTTTTAATCAAACAGAATGTAACTATTAACATGATTAAGTCTCATGGAATTCGAGCATTAAATGAGGTATTCTTGCGTTGAAGATATAAACAATTTAATAATATATATGGATGAGACTTAAATCTCTTCCCAAAATTCAGCCAGTATACCTATTATACTATGTACTAGACCAAAGATTGCAATACACAATTTGGGTTCTTGAATTTTGATTTTTCGATCGCTTCTTTGCGTTGTTACTTACATATAGCTGTAACGATATTTTCGAAATATTGTACAATAATGTTGACATTACGTAATACTCCCATACCGCTGGTCTCAGTAACTCACATCATGTCGAATCACAAGCAAGAGAACATAGAAAATCATGTTATTTGTATATATTCTATTAGTATAGATCCCCCCTAAAACCCTATAAGCTGGCGACGCGTAAGACATGTATGAAAATAACATAGACAGACATTTAAATCAACACTTGTTCAGTTATGACGCGGTAAACCGCTGCAAAAAGGCCGCCGCGGTTGTTTTACGTGTCAATGCCGAATGTAAAATGATGTGAAGCGTATTATACTTTGCGTCATATCTTAACGAGACTTTAGCATTTCAACGTGATCAATATCACGGCGCCAACTTGAATCGCACAATTTAGAATGAAATCAATCACAGTTAGATTTCAAGCATTACTGTAGATGGTTTAAGTCTAATTAATCACAGGATACATTCAAATAGAGGTATGTTCCCTATTTCCATTTTACAGTAATGTCCTATGCTCGCAGCCCACTTAATTTGAATAAATATTTATGTTAACTGTAAGTACGGTACCGCATCCCAAAGATTTTCCGAGCAGTAAACATGATTATAAACATTGCTCTTCCCATTTTGTAGTTGATTATCATCGTAACGCGTGGAAGAAGATACCACTACGGAGGGGGGACCTTGCTTATTGCTCATGCCGCTAAAAGAAACTCGGAAGAATGGTAAAATTTAATCTCGTTTCTAAATACGCTTACTAATATTAATAACTATTAATTGATGATTCAAAATAAAAGTTCCTTTTCGAATTCATACTCCAATATAATGCACACAAAAACTGGCTAAGTGGCATTATAACGAACGAATGTAAATGTCGAACAGAATCATACACAAAGCTGGAAACTAATGCTCCGGAAGAAGAATGTTTGTATTTGGAAAATCGGCATTAGGAATGCACATTTCGTTAAAGGTAATCATGTTCGCACGATTCAATTAATTGCAATTTAAATGATCATTCTGATGCCCACGCATACTTGGAAAAGACTGTTACCGATGCCCACTGATGGCTATTTCGGTCATACCTGTCCTCAAAACGATGTTTAAATTGCTGTAACCTCGTTTCAAAGATGATGAAATGTGACTTTGTATCGTTGAGATACACTGTCAGCATTCTGCAGGAATGTGCACTGTGATTTGATAAAGGCCGTGAGTAAAAACAAAAGGCTGCAGCCGAAGCATGCCGCATCAACATTATTCCGAACACGTCCGCCATCGTCTCGTGCCGCGCATCGCATCCAGCCATACCATCCAGCGAGACAGAGAGAGAGAGAGATAGAGAAGGGGAAAAAATCGGTTTCTTAGTTTAAGATGTCAGCTAGTGACGTCAGCAAGTTATGGAGAGTGGAAAGGATTGAGAGGAGATGAAGGAGGGGTAGTAAATATTGATAAGGAAAAGAGGTAGAGAGGAAAGAATAAAGTGGGTGACGAAAAGGGAGATAATGCTATCAGGGAAAATGGGTGAACAGGGAGAGCTGGGAGAGTAAAAATGTAGAGGGATGGATAAAAAGGGATAGAGGGGTAAAACATTACAGAAAAAGGAAGGGTCAATCAACCGATGAGAGGATAGATAAATATTGATATAAAATGAAGGGGGTAGAGAGGATTTGAAGAGGGATTAGGTGTCGCCAATACAGGAGGGGAGCCCCCATATGTCATTACAAAAAGTGAAGCCAATGTTGCACATGCTTCCATTGTTCGCAAAGTGGTGAATATATAGACAATCCTTGCATTTTGTTTGAATAAAAGTTATTGGTCAAAATCTTGTCTCTCCCCACTCATTAATTAATTTCGTATTCTGTTTAGAAATAAGAGAATTAGGAAAGAGCTGTTTAGTTTGGAGGATAAAAATACATGTGTAAAACACAGTTTCAGAAAGCTTTTGAAGTAGTGGCAAAATATGCAGCCAAATTAGTAATAGGAGAGGAGAAGGTTGGAGCTTTACGGAGAAAATGTGCTAAAGGCCGTAAAGGGGCACCATTGTAGGGAATAAAATAATCGCATGAACTTAAAGAGCGGTGGATAAGAACACTTCAAGAGGAAATACGCTGGGGTTATGTTAATATGGGCTCTCGGAGGTCTACAGTCAAGTACATGCATGTTTATCGTGAATGCAAGGAGCAGTTTCGGAAAACTGTCCTACCGAGGCACTGTATAAAAATGGCATTATCCCCTATCTTAAGAAGATAGAGAAAATACTTTTGATAAATCACGTCACTGCCTCTAAGATATGATGTAGAACATTTTATTCCACTTCCGTGCATAGACCACACATTTTACCAATGTGTGAAATAGTACAATAATCATATCTGGAAGAGTCTTGATAGGTTAACCAAATGTTTAAATGGAGTATGAACACTTTTTGTCTCGATGCATGATCGTTTTATTAATGCAGTAAAAATCCAACATGTTGTCTGATCGTCTTTTGAAATAATACGGAATAATTGTTTTTCCAGAGAATATTCTCACCCTCGACCCCTCAGTCTCCCTCCACAATCTCGCTTTCTCTCTGTCTCTCTCTGTCTCTCTCTATCTGTGTCTCTCTCACCATAGCTCTCTCATTCTGTCTTCCCCCTCTCTCTCCACAATCACACCCGTTGTTTGTTGCACGGAGGATAAGGAACGTGTAAAACCCTCAAGACAGAATAATAAAACACGCGACCTAAGCGACCAATCTTGACAAAATCCATACCCTCATTCTAATATTGGATGTGTGAACAAAAATTGTTTATGCCTTTTTGTCTCCGCGGGCACATAATCATGTCATGACACAAGTTGATCACTGTCTTTATGACCAGATCGCTTCAAGAAAATGAAATACTTCATCAGAGATTCGGTTTACAGTATAATGTCGGAAATTCACCGATAGTTTTACACCTCTAAGTTCTGTACTTTATAAATGATATCGCAAATAGATCTCATATATCAACAAAAAGGGAAAAAAGGGAAAATCTAACAGAAAACTTTAAAGGCGCCGCGCAGGTGTATGTAGAGAGCGTGCCGGCGGATTGATATGAGAGAAGCTATATACGCCCACCCATCACACGTCACCCAAAATCTCTACGCTGAACATCGATCCCCAAATCAAGTGTAGGCAATACCGCCTCAACCACCACAACAACTCACTCTCTAATGTCTCCAGGAGATTTCATGAGGGTTGTTGACTGCAACAATACCGTCTCTCGCCATATTCCTCCCTTCCTTAAACATAAATTCTCTCTCTTCCCTCCCTCTTTCGCTCTCTTTTTGTCTCCCTCCTTCTGTATTTGCATCTTTAGATCACCCAATCTCCTGTTGCCGTACCGGAAACCCTTGCCTGTCTTGGTTATAGTCACAGAGAGTGACTTTTAGATATGACATTTCGCTTTCGAATACGTCAGACTCTTAAGAGCGGAAAATGTCAAATGGGTAGCGGGATCTCGACTTCAATTTACGGACCATTCTCAGCCGCATTCGTAAGGAATAAGAGTATTCTGAAGTATTCATGTCGCCAACGTTCTCCAATTAGTATGCCTCTTTCAATACTCTTTTCTTAATCGATGGTGAATGCTTCAGTGAAATGAACATGGATATGAAATGAATAACTTTGCAATACAAATGTGGGATAGGGAAAGGCATTATAGTAGACATTTTTTTTTTTGCTTGAGATGAGAATTGCATTTGAAATTAATCATCTGATATGGAGTTAGGAGCGCCATTTAATTAACTTATTCAGTTCATTTTGTTTCGTTCGAGAGAACAGCGTCTGCTATTAACATAAAAGAGATCTTTCATGTGAATCATCACAAGAGTCAATATTGATGTTTCTTTAAAATGAAAATATAAAGAAAATGTAACGATGGGAAATACGAAGATGAATACGAAGACGGTGACCCAATGTATATTGAATGATGATCTATCACATATAGAGCTATATAGGAAAGAGCAGAAGGAACTATACCGAGAGGGAGACCCAGAATCAACTGGGAAGAGAATGTCAAGAACTGGAGTGGACTAAAACTGCAAGAGTGCACCAGAATGGCAGAAGGTAGAGTGAAATGGAGAGATGTTGCAATCAAACTCCGAACCGGGAGAAGATACTTAGATAGATAGAAATCATATAAAGACGATCATAATTAACACAATCGTCAGTAAACGCTGTCAAAATGCATACATACCTATAGCTTTGAAGCAAATACGATAAAAACATGGTGAAGGAACACTAGACTAAACCAATACAACTTAGCCAAGCAAATGTATTTTCTAAACTTCCGCTTGTATCGTCTCATACACTCATTTTTATGGATGTGAAAATGCAAAGAGCGGTATTTTAAAAGGCTTCACGGGTTTATGCATTCATTTATTATGGGTAGTGAAAATTGCACAAACAAAACTATTGTAGTTAAAATAGTTCATTCCTAAATGCTCTCTCGCCCACGCATTTTATCTAGTACAGTCTCCATGAAAATATAATGTTTTGTAACCAAATCACTTTGTTTTTATGCTTACGGAAAAATGGGGTGATCGCTTTCAGTAAAATAAACTAAAAATATATAAAGTTTTTCTTTAGAAACATCAATACTTGTAGATAATATATTTTCAGGTTGCTATCGTATCGTTCTCATTTCTGTTTTGACCCTTTGATTTTGTCTATTGGAGTATTTTTTCTGTTGAATATTTCAATTTATTTCATTTTATTTTACTTCATCTGTTTATCCAACGCCCGTTTAACAAAGAAATTTGTTTTGTTGATATTTTAATAGAAATTTCCTTCACGATTTCGTACCTTTATATTGCTGCATTTTCATCACTTTTCAATCGAAGGTGAACGACTACGCTGGTAAGGTCACAAGGTCAAAATGAACGCGTTAAGTGCTATTTTTGTCAGTTTTCTCTCTCTTTCTCTCTCCTTCCCTTTCCGAAACATAATACTGGCTGCTGCCTGGTAGATACTGCTGTATGTTACACTAATATTTATCATCATATAATCGGAACAATAATTATTTCATTAATGCTTCCTACTCATTCTTTAGCAATTTTTGAATGTGTATTTATTTAATGGTTTTACATCTCGCATCGACAACCCCCCTCCACCAAGGTTTAATTCCACAGTACGCAATTTATGCTGTATGTATATGTTCTCATATTTACTATAACTAGTAGAAGACAACGCTTAGAACTGTGTTTGATAATGTCATAGTTACGTTAGGTTGTATAATGTTCTCATATTGCCTATGTCAGTCTATGCGTTGAAATGATAAAGGAATAATTATTTTCGCCATCACTCCCCCTCATCGCTCATTAATACTGCTTCCACAATTTCACAGATTTCAGTAATTGCTTCATATCTCACGGAGATAAGGCTATGGTAATAATGCCATGTACATCCGGTTAACGTATGAAGCATTCCATTACTAACATCAAGTTTATTTCAATTACATGGCTGTGTCCTATGGTGGCTATCCACCAAACAAGATTATCATTGGACCTTGAATTTGATTGTCTCTTCATTTCCCCATGCGCACGCTTAATAACCTGTCCAGTGCTGTTGTGAAAATGCAGTGGAATTGCAGTGGTTTGACATCTACTTAGAAGTGTCGTGGTATTGTGGTTTGTTATACTTGATTGTCAATCCAAGGGTTGAGGGTGCAAATCGAAGATCGGGGGACTGTTTCACAAAGACTAAGATCTACTTTAAGTTCGACTTAACTATGGCAGGCCGTTCATGCCACTGTTTTTTCTCACCATTTACTGGCATTTGTCTCTCAAGGGACGTACAAATCATGGTCACAATCTACAGAATTTACATTTTTTGATAGTTCATTATTGAAGGAAAAATATTATCTAAAGATCATAATGATGAGAGCAAATAGTGGCATGAATGGCCTGCCATAGTTAAGTCCAACTTAAAGTCGATCTTAGTCTTTGTGAATCACTCCCCGGTACTAACGTCCTTCGGCCATGCATTAATTCACGTTTGCCACTCTCCTCACGTGTATTCAATGAAAACTCATTGTAGCTTGCTCATGCAGCACGGCAAGCGTCTCTAAAATGGCATCTGGGTAGAACGCCCCCCCCCCCCTGGAGTGGAGAATGTGCATACGTTTTGTGCGGGCAAGCCTGAATCCGATGACAGGGGTAATAACATTATCTGTAAAGCGCTTAGAGAGAGACATCGCTAAAACCCTAAATATTGTTATTATAATTTCGTGAGAATTTATAAACGTGAAGTGATAGGCTATAGCTACGGTGTCAAATGTATTCTATGAAAAATAAAGGGATAAACTTTAATTTAAGAGTTTTTTTAATGAATAAATACACATGGGAATTGTTAAAAGATACAAGAGGGTTAAGGTGGTAATCTCTTTTTCCAAAAAGGTTGTTTTTAATCATTCATAGAGAATTTCTGTTAGAAGTATGCACTTCCTTGCGAAGAATTTGACACTCCTGCGAAATAAAGTGATATGCAGTTACTCTTCAGATCATTCAAAGAAACATAAGGCTTATACTTTAATCATTCACTATATTATATTCTTTTTTTGTGTGTTACTTCGTGAGGACTGAGGACATTTATTCTAAAATTATATTAAAAGGGTATTTCTAGATTATAATAATGTCGGGTAACGGTAATAACCATACCAATCATTCTATATTGATTATTCTAAATGAGTAGAGAGAAAGAGGGGGAGAGAGAGAGAGAATGAGGAAGGGGAGACACAGGGGATAGGCTTGAATAGATTAGACCTGCACTTTTTCTGATCAATCTTTATTCCATATAGCTTTGTCGGTTCAATTTGAATTCCATCTTCCCTTACACTCCCATCTATTACAACCGTGCCTACCCTGAGAATCCTAACTCCTTGCTTCTTGCGCAGTCCTATTATGTACATGTAAATCAGGTATACTGGACTCCGGTTTCACTCTCAAGAGCCAATTAAGAGAGAGGAGAAAATTTGAGAATCTGGGTCAATGGTTGCTAAGTCCAATAGACCTAACAGTCGATACAGCGAACAAGATGGCGGCATTATACTGTCCTTTATCTAGTTTTATGTTGTGGGCGCGTCTTTGAGAGGATGTACGAGAGTAGTGGCCAAGATTTGGGAACGTACTCAATAATACGATGTCAGGTCTGTAGGCTTCTTCATAAAAACGCTTATACATAATGGATAAGGGCATGGATAATTACTCTACCATCTTAGCACCCTGAAGATGTTTGTTCACATGTGGTTAGTTTCTGCATTAAGCAGCCATTTAAAAGCTGTTTACACTTTAAAACCTATTTCGATCTTTCATCCTCTCTCTAACCCCATCTCCCTTCTTTCTCTCTCTCTCTCTCTCTCTATCTCTCTCTCTCTATCTCTCTCACTCTCTCTCTCTCTCTACGTCAGCAACCCATCATCCTTTATTTCCTTCACTCTCTCTAATTCTTTCTCTCCCTCTCTACACTCCCTCTCCATTCCCGCGCTCTCTCTCTCTCTCTCTCTCTCTCTCTCTCATCCTTTTCTCTCGCTATTGAATATCAGTGACAGGGTGCTAGAACACTGTTCGGTGGTCAACATAAAGCGTGGCGCCGGCGTCCACACTCCGCCCCGGATATTAGTCTCTAAGCTCTCATCTGGACTGTATCTTAAGAGAGAATTGTACAGTGTCCGTATACATTGTAGGATAACTGAGAGGACAATATTGTGAAATACTATTTCAATACCGTTTCCATACTGTCATACAGTCCGATACTACACTCAAAACCATTAACCTCAAATTAAATTTTCATTTTAAAATTATAGGATTACAATGCAGGTGTGCAAGTCGCCACTTCTTAACCGAGATCGTTAAACTGACTTTTTGGGAGTAAACCATCACTTCATTTCTGGGCAACGAAGGGGTATCATAATCTCCGATTAATTAACTTTCTTTTATTACAATTTTGATGCAAAATTACACAAACATGCTAATAAATGTAAACATATGTACAACCAGGGTATGACAACGTAACAAGTGAGGTCTAAACATGTCTGCTCTCTCAAGTCATGACTCATGACATGACTAAACGCTATGCGATAGTAAAAGAAATGGTATTAACCTCAGACTCTCAGAATAATAACTGTAATTACATTTAATACATGTAATAAATAAATGAAGAACCTATCTAGCAAATATACCCCATTCGGTGAAGACAGCATATCAAATTACCGATATGATTCCGATTATTATGCATTTGAAAAGATAATGATGCTGGCAACAATAAAATTACTCCTGGATAAATGCTGTGAATTGGCCATAATAAAAAATACCACCAAGACGGGTTAATGACTGATTATGAGGTGAAGCGAGACGCCACGGCACTGATCTCTCGGCAGAGAGCTCCGTAACGAGATAATACTTCTCTTGTCATATTGTTGTTGACTTGATAATTGATGCACTGAATCGACGCGGACTGCCATATGCTGACTCTACGCTATGAGGGTCTACTAAACACACCGATAGGCGAGGCATGCATACATATGAATTTCAACAATACCCAAAAGCATTAATGCCCTATTGTGCAATATCTCCTGTGGATGAACTATGTAACTATTACTGAATGTTGTAATAAGCAGTGAAATATTCGTGTAGATCTTTTGAATTATGATTCTTTTTTATGAAAAATATTACAATATGTTTCCGTAGTGTACTCATAGTAGTCTCACTCACAATTTATGGAACGTTGTATCCATATGGTTTCCAAAATTACCACAACTCCGCACTCATGACTTAGGGAGAATTATTGTAGGTTGTTGAAAAATCAGAAAAGCTGACAACCTATTTTCATCTGACTAAAAATAGAGATGATACGATCGTGCACATTATTCATAGAAGGTTGTAGTTTACAAAATGATACGCAATGAAGTAATAGTATTACTATCCATCTTTACCGATCATGTACTAGGAAAGATAATAATTTATTATTTCCCGATGAAGCTCAGTATGCCTATTTTAAAGATACCTAACTTATATGTAGAAAACATTTACGGCTATAAAGTTGACTTGGTTTATCAATAATCAAATCCATTTTTTATGCCTATGATTTTCTGATTTTTATCCTTATATTATGTTAATTAATTTGTATTTTGTATATTTCGTTTATCTGTGATTGTAATGTGTCACTCTGTTTTTAATGTGAGTGGACTCCTTTGAGAAAAAACATTCCTGCTGATCAGGGTGTCCTATCCCACAAGTGGTAAATAAATAAATATATAAAATAAATAAATGAATGAATACATAAATGCCAAATCCATCATCAAAACAGAAATGTATAACGCCTTTGCTTCCTGCATGATCTCGCTCGTATTAGGGTGTTCCATATCCCACGAGCGGTAAATGAATAAATAGATGAAATGAATAAATGAATAAATAACGAAAGAAATGCTAAATCCATAATAAAATAATAAAAAAGTGTCTAATGTCTTTGCTTCATGCATGATCTCGCTTGTATCATTCTCCCGTTGCGATTAAATTTGAAATAATTAAAAAATTAAAAATTAAATAATGAAAACATTTCAATGTAGAGGCATATACTTGCATGACCTGCGGGTAATTACTTCTTCAATTAGGAGTCACTTAATAATTCCATCGAGTTAATGAATGATGGATGACTGAATCAACAGTTTCGAGCAGAATATAAAAGCACACATTAGAAGACATTTCCTTGTGATTCTGAAAGAGAAAGAACGCTATATCATGTCTTATAATGAAATAGTACAGAATTACGTGTCGCTGCTTGGATGTAACCGTTATTCATGTCGATCATGTCTGTGGTTTTGTTTATGGCATTATCATGATTAGAAAACATGCAATCAGCCAGAAAAGCAATGAAGCCTACCTAATTAAGCACATGCAAAAAGCAGCTAATCTTGACAGCTTTCATGGTCTGGTTTTTCAGCAGGTTGATGACAAAAATTATCGTCTTCGTGCCAGTGAATCCGGCTTTTGCTAAGGTGAAATTATTCATTTTTATTAAATGATTGATTTAAGGTGATTATTAATATAAACTATCCTATAATCAACGTTAGAAATAGTTTTTTTTTATTTAAAAAATGGTAGCTGATTTCTAATTTGAGAAACTTTAATGCATCATGTTTATTATACCTATGCGGCTGAATCTAGAAATTCAGACAAGTTCACATTTGTTTGTGCATAACATTGTTCAATATTGTTCTTTAATAGTAAATTTACAAGATACCTGCGCAAATGAGCAAAAAATATAATTCCCTGCTCAAGTTTTTACGAAATTATTAGTATTGTCATTTGGGTTTTTTCCGGCTGCTTCTTTCTCATATCTCTCCCCCTCTTTCTCTCTCTCTCTTTCTGTCTCTCTCTCTCTCTCTCCCTCCCTCCCTCCATTTCTCACTTCTCCCTCATTTTATTTTCTTTCTCTCTTTTTCCTTTCTCGCCCCTTTCCTCACCTCTCTCTCTCTCTCTTTCTCTCTCTCTCCCTCCCTCCTTCTTTCTCTCTATGTTTTGTTCTCCCTCTAACACACAAACATTAGTGACTAGTACGTTTTCCCTTAATACTTGTCCCCCTTTACCTAGACCTAATTTAACTTTCAGCCACTTGCCAGTTACTTTGATCTGCAAAACATTTATTTTATCTGACCCTACTTATATAGAAACACATGTACAAAAGGAGTGGCAAAGTTAATACCCCCTTTTTTAATAAATCTCTCCCTCTCTCTCTCTCTCTCCCTCTCTCTCTCTCTATTTTGGGAAAGTAATGCTGATCGTAATGTATATTAATTTGTATCAATGTCTAAAAATAATACGCAAGTGGTCAGGAATGAATCTGAAGCGCTTCATTACGAATGTAGTACAAAGTTAAAGCCCGAGGTTAGAACCAACGTCATGTAAATTTAAATAATCTCCAAATAATAAATTCATCATGATGATAAAGCGAGTCTAAATTTAGACATCAATAAATTGCAATAAGTATGGTTTCGATGGATTAAAGGTTGACGCACATTGTAAAAGTTATTGTGTAAAGGAGTCGTACAACATAGGTCCCACTCATTAGAATTATAGACAATACTAAATGCGGCTGGATCATTATGGCTGCCGTTTAGAGTTTGAAACCTAATACTACTGAAAACTAAAATAGATTTTTTTCTTTAAGTCTTTAGTGAGAATTAAACTTCTGAGTCAATAGAAAATTAGATATATTATGACTATCATTTCACGTTTGTAACAAAATGCTTAGACATTACAGCACGAATTTCTTAAGAATTATTGTCGATATACTACTATTCATGTCTTGGTTCCGAATTCAAATCCATGAAGTGTGATTTGTATCTAAATATGGTGTTCCTTTATCTCGAGCAATTTTAATGATGTATGAAAAGGTTTTCTGACAAGAAAATGCCAATCGTCTTATCAGAATAAATTCAATTAGAAACAGAACCAGTGAAAAACCTTCAAAATCCTTGAGAGAATAAAGAAATTTATCATTGCTATAGTTTTACTAGTCTTGTGCTATTACTTGAAGTATTAAAGTATTACCAGACCGGGGGTGCTTATTTTTTTGCACAGAGTAATATCATTGGGTCGATTTCTTTCTTGTTTTTAAGTGAGTGCATCTTATGTTTATTTTCCTTACCTTTCTTTACACAGGATAGAAACGGGGGAAAGGGCACATTCTTACAAAGTAAGACAATATACTAATGCTGTCAGTAATAGATCGAAACGGGTTCTTCGGTTTGTTTGATTGTTTTAATTGTTTCTTTTGTTACATCTGACTCGTATCTTATATAGATTTTAACATATAAAGGAACGTATAGAGAACGTGTATACTGATTTAATACCATTTTAATGACTATTAATGTGACTTCAAAGCCATTTTATTATCATTCCTTTCGGCTAGTGTAAGATGGAATTACCTAGCCGACTATAAATAACATTTTCTTTCACAGAATTCGGTAGCTCATTTTCACTAATGGATTTCTCGCGGCTTTGTTTTTATTATGATGGTATGACATCGCGATGCATGCATTTCTAGAGCGTGTATGAATGGAGTGATTACTCACGTGTATATGCGTGCATCTCACCATCCAGAGGAGGGCCTCCCGCCGGCATCCTGGCTACTCCTTCCTCGGTGCCTCCTCCCTGATGAGCAAACCTGCCAGATGGATGATGATATCCCCGATTCTTTTAATCCCAAAATTGATTCCAGTGATGGAGAGTGTCTACCAGGAGGGTGGAGGCGTTGAAACCACACCCTTTCTAACAAATAATCAGCTTGTTTTTCTCCTAATGATACCCTGCATGAGGGCAATTGTGCTATGCACGGTATATCTGCTTCACCGTATCTCGGGCTCACCCAATACCATTTCCATGTATTATTTTGCTTAATGCATGCGCACCGGTGTGCGCTGTAATACAAAGACTCTACTTCCGTACGTACGCGAGCATACTTGAGCAGGTAGCACTCAGTAACATCGTGCATAATTCATCTTCTGTGGAAACCATTTCTGTTTCATTTATGGTTTCATCCATTCTTAATGTTCAATATACTTTAATCTATCCTTTCATTCCTATTTTGAAATAGGCCTATATTTGTTAAATTAAGCATTTTAAATATCCTTCTATTGGTGACCAAAAAAAAAGGTGGTGACATTTTCCCCATCTTATCTTTGCCTGTTCACTCGATTATCAACTCCGCATTCAGCATTATTAATGACGGTGCAATAGTCTAACTCCTCAGACCCACGTAGTATGAATTCAACATTAATTTTTAGTGAATAGTCCACAAGGGAATGTGGTTTTTGTTGAGCGAGTGGATGAGCCAGTGGCTGAGTGGGTGAACCACTCCCTGATTGGATTGATTCAATGTTTATATTTATTCATTCATTCATTTATTCAGTTATTCATATATTCATTTATGTTCTGTGTGTGTGTGTTTTTTTTTGGGGGGGGCGGGGCCGGGTCCTGTATGACATGCTTTTAGCAGCTCAACTATTCATAGCTCTTGTAGGCACTAAATTGAAAATAAGTATTTTCAGTTCAGTGGTTGTAAGCATAATCAAGTTTCATTGTAAGCATGAAGTCTCAAATGATTTCAGAGACTGTTAATGTTCTTTTTGTGCAAATAAAACTGTACCGGTTTCTTACAGTCATATCTGATTCGCCGTTGGATTTATTTTCTGTGTAAAATCATATATACATACAGTCAAGCCTGATTAAGGCCATCCAAGGAAACAAAGAAAGTGGCCACTGTAGAAAGGTGGCCTTTCTATACGGTTCTACAGAACATATCTCTTTCTCGAGGGAGACAAAATACATGGCCACTATAGACAGGTGGCCTTTAGAAAGAGGTGCCCACTAAGACAAGTTTGACAGTACATTATGAACATATAAATAATTATCTTAAAAAGAGAATAGGCCTACACCGGATTAAAATATTCAGAGCCATTATTATATAGTTGCTCTGTTCTTCATATAGAGGTACGTTGACAACCTTGAAGCTATGAACAGAAAGCCATTGAAGTCATTACAAGAACATGAAGGAGAATGCGGCTAAAGTGCGTTTTCAAAACATGAAAACGCTGTATGAAATTTTTTAGAAGTTTTGCTCGTCATTCTCATTACTATATATAAAATGAAGCTTTACATCTATAAGACGAGATGATGATGATGATGACAATGAAAGGCTTAAAAATGATGACAATGATATTGAAAATGATGTTCATGATGAGAATATTATTATGTGACAGTGATGACGATGTTATGGTGATGAAGTCGTCGACAATGATGACCATGATGTGGACGATAATCAGGTGAAGCTAGTTTTCACCAAGTCATGGGGGAAGGAAGGTAGCCCATTCAAAGTGCACCAATGTGTAAAATTGCCAATTTGATGAGTGTACAGATCGCATTTTACTCAAACAACCACTCAGCAGCCGCAAAGGCCACATCTCATCTCCCAACAATAGTCTGCAGGCATAGACTCTAATTTTGACACTAATTTACTGCAATTCCTAAAGCCTTGAACAGAGACTGTCTCTGTCAGTTTCAGGCTGTGCCAAATAGTACAGAGCCTATGCAACGTGCTGTCAGCCAAGTCTCACAGTGCAGACACTGCTGCGCACAATAAGATTAGTGCCTGCAAACAAACCCTTCCTGCTTCATAAAAATAGGCTGCATGACGAGGGAGGGTTGCTGCTCAATGCACAGTCGAGATCGAGAGGGGGTAATATCTAAAGGAGAAGGGCGTCGGGACTCTCGGTTGCTGAATTAAAGACGCCTAAAGGATTATGGGTTGAACATTTACATGTGTATGTCTTGGTCTGAGTTGGGGGGGGGGGGGTAATTAAAGCGGGGCATATTACCTATGAGAAATAGGTTTATCCGATGAACTTTTAATTTTAGAGAGAGCTGTTCACTATAGGGTTTTTACCGAAAAGAGAGGAATCATTTTTCTAGTTGAGCCTCTCAGGTAGGTCCCTGGCAGGGGGACAATAGGGCACCTTTCTAAAGTACCTCAACTGAGGTCCCCACTGGCTTATGTTATATGTTATATTATAGGAATATGTTATGACCGGTGCCATTGTCATTAAAAAGCCTTATGCCTATTATAATATTTGATGCAAAATGAAAAATATGGCCTTCAACAATAGATCGGTTTACTAACATATTCAATTGTTTCCATACTTTTTAAACAGAGACAGTTTTTGACAACCTGAAAGATTGTCCAAAGCTTGTCCGACATATCAACAAGTAATGTATGCAGACTGGATTTCAAGTGTAGAAGTTCATTCATTTATAACAGGTTGGTAACGGGAATAACTCGTCACTAGGCCCCAGGATCCCATCCGTAAAGCTAGTAGTGTTTCCAAGACAACCCTTTTATCCATAAAATTGTCCGTAGGAGACTGTGTGTGTGCGTGTGTGTTATGTGTGTGTTTGATAGCTGATCTTTCTCTCTCTCTCTCTTTCTCTCTTTCTCACACTTTCTTACTTTCTTTTCTCTCTTTTCTTCTTATCTCTTTTCTCCTCTCACGTTTCTCTCTCTCTCTCTCTCTCCCTCTCTTCAACATTATGTTCACAGCTTTCTAACTTAAAATCATCGCTAATGGTGTATACATTGAATGACTCATTAACTTTGAAATATGACTAAATTCTATAGAGCACCATTACCATCATGGCAATAGCTATAATAATAGTGGCATTTGGCAAAGAGGAACCAACATTTCTAATTCAACAGGATTAGCGCTATAGAGTTTGCAACTTTATTCGTCATTATTTCAATCTTTTGGCAATGCATTAATCAACATTTGCCACTCCATACAGGAGAAAAATGGGGACTTGATAGGATGATGAAAGCCTTTGTGTTAGTAATTGCCTATGCCCTTACGGTGACCATATGGTAGGAATACTCCCCAGGGAGTGGAGATGATGCACATTGTGCGTGAATTCATCCGATAACCGGGGTAATGATATCTGTTAAGCGCTTAGAGACGGTATTTCGTATCGCTATATAAATCCAGATTATTAACCTGATTATCACGTCAATCCTCAGATCATTATCAATGATCGTATTATTGTTATATCATTTAGCCAAATATTCGCCGGGCTTTTCTTCACTAAAGATAATGATGTTAAGATTATGTTTGCGAATGGCTTTTACACGAGGCTAAGTGTTAGGTTACGTAATAGGTCCAAGGTTGAAGTTAAAGTTGATGACTGAATATTATAGGAACATAAAGTGTAAAATCCTATTATTTTGTTTTATGATATAATTTGATGTTTGTCACACTTTCTTCCAAACCGCAGCTGTCCCTAAAGAGTTGACGATCTCGCTTAATTTAAGGTTGTACGACACAAGACGACAATTGATCCGCTTTCAATTTCCTCCACGAACTAAGTTCGTAACTTCAACTGGACCGAGCACTCTTATAGCTAACCTAAAGCGTAAATCTAACCTAAAATCGATCGAAAATTTAACCCCAATCCTATGGCTTTAACGAAACAAAAAGCCCAGAACAATTGCCATGACTGCCGTCTGAGCAGAATTTCGGATGACAGAACTCGGAACTGTATGCATAGACTACTCATTGAAATAAGTAATTTCAACGAATATGAATTTTCTCACACATTTCTGTATTTTGTTAATAAAAACCATACACGATTTCATGTATTTGTATGACTGATTAAATGTAGAACATAGCTGCAATAGACCACAGCCACATTGAGCAAATTCCCACAATTGATTAAAGCTGATATTTTGTAAAGTTTGCCATTAAAAAAATCACAAAAAGTTTGCCCTTCATAATTATTCACGTAATAGAAGGAAGAACTTTGATTTGAATTTAATTTGATATATATTCTTCTGCAACATACAAATCAAATTTCATTTCAGCAATATAACATATTCAAATATAACAATTTTGTTTTTAATATGTATACACTATATAATAATAATAAATGATGACATTAAAACAAAATTTAACTGATAACACAATACCAAGAATTATTTATTAAGAAAGTTGCAGAAGAAGAAGGGATATTACAATAAGCGATTGCTTGATAGCGTGATAGCTCGGGGGAAAGGGAAGGGACGATGGTGAAAATGAAAATATGCTGATGTAAATAAGTCTGACCCAGAAAACTTATATAAGTATACGGGAGTTATAAAATATAGTGATGGATTTTTTAAATAGGAATATGAAAATAATATTGAATATTAATTCAGCTCTTGGAAAAGATCTAACAATGTACTCTAATAGAAACGCTTTCTTCGTATTGAATTTAAATGAACTTAGGGTTTTACATGATTTTATTGAGTCTGGGAGTGCATTCCATAAATCTGGAACATGATGTCTTATTGATTTATGCAGGATCAATAATATAGGATTTATCAAATGAAAGTTTAATGAATTCCGAGTAGGGTAAGGATGAATAGTGTTATTTAATACCAAAAAAATCTTAATGAATCAGGAAGCAGGTTATTCATATATTTAAACATAAAGATCAGACTCTGTTGTGCGTTTATATAAAAAAATTGTCAATGTTTTAAATTCATTAAATAATGGGTTGGTATGGGCTAAATAATGGGGGCTAGCACATACGCGAAGCGCTTTACATTAAATAAATAGGGTTAATTTTTGTCTTTGCACTTGAAGCCCATACCAGGGTACAATATGAAATGTATGGCAAGATGAGCGAGTTATATAGCATTAAAAGGGTCTTTTTAGGAAGATAACTTTATGTCTTATAAAGTATTCCAATATTCCTAGAACTGCATGTAATTATTTGTCGTATCGTATGTGTTCATTCCAGCTCAGACTTTCATCAATAAGGATACCTAAATTTGTAAAAATCTGGGGTATGTATTGTGCATTAGCATGTTTAAAGGGTATGAAGTTCGTTTTATTAATATTAAGAGATAGTTTATTACCTTTTAACCAGTTTGATACTTTGGGTAATTTAAATTGAGTGTATGAATAAGGGCATCCAAATTCTCGTGAGAATACAAAATGTTGGTGTCGTCAGCACATAGTATAAACGATAAAAGGGATGATGCATTAGTTATATCATTAATAGACAATAAGAAAAGAAGGGGACCTATCATTGATCCGTGTGGGACTCCACATTTAGTTGTAAGATATTCCGATGAAAATCCATTGTGAACCACATACTGTTGACGGAATGATAAGTAATGTCTAAACCATGAGAGAACAACTCCTCGAATTCCATAAACTTGAAGCTTTTTAAGCAAAATAGTGCGATTTAGCGTATCAAATGCTTTTGAAAGATCCCCATTGCTTGCTTTTTATTGGCCCTTGCATTTAACATTTTCAGTTATCAGACATTTGAATCAAAGCTAGGTCAGTTGAATATGATTTTTTGAAACCATATTGATTTAAATTCAATATTTCATGGTTATTCAAAAATGAATATAACCTGTTATAAATTATTTTTTCGAGAATTTTGGATATACTAGGCAGGATTGATATGGGCCTATAATTTCTTAATTCATGTGGATTATCTTTTTTGTACTTAAATGTGTTAATTAGTCAATTGCATAACTAATGCTTTCTTGTGCTATTTCAAACGAAACAAAACATACGTTGAGAGGAAATATGGTTACAAACGAAATATCTATGCCAAATCAAAGTGAGAAAATTGTAACGGAGCCACCTATTAATGAAAGACGAGGATACTAATCTATCACTGTGTCCCGTGTGTCAATCAGTGATGGTGAATATACAAGTGTGCTGTCATCAGCCCTTTTATATTCGACAATTATTATATTTTGCAGGTTCCCATAACCGCATACAAATTATATGTTCGTATCTACCACATGACCAACCACTAAAGCTAAAGTGAAGCTAGCTTGTGTATGTTTTAGCCCCCTGGTGTACTTCAAGGGCCGATTGTTGACCCAGCAAGCACACCCCCGTCCCTCCGATGTATGTGAAACTCTTGCACGAGGCGTCACCCAAGCACATTTGACTGCACATAATGAAGGACGTCACTCTGTTGGACGAGTACGAAGCGCTGAGGGCGGCATCGTTGGCAAGCAGTCGGTATGTTATAGATTGTTTGATGGCTGTAGTAAAGAAGTAAAATATACATTAAAACCAAATAAACTCCTCCGTATTTAGTATAATTGTGCTAAGAATTATTTAGTTTTTACTTTATTACTAAGTTTATCTGCATATTACTTTCTATCGGGAAGGAGAGTCGGACACTTCTCAAAACGGACCAATTAGCAAACAAATATTTTCCTATGTGTGTTAAGGGCTCCATGCCGCTTAACTATATCTGAAATATGACTTTCAATATATTACGTACATAAAGAGACATCACAAGTTAAAATACCCTCTCGATAATAAAGAAGTGAACTCGACCCGACTCCGGGTCCTTTCATTTTAGGGAGATCTGGGAGGCTTAAGCCGCCCCATCGTGATTACGACTGTCTATAAAACAGTGGAAGTTACAAACTGATTCAGCCGAGGACGCAGGTTCGAAACTGAGTCACGTCTTTCGGATGGTGACGTTTAAAGGTCGGTCCCCAGACGTAAATAATCATATCTGATTGATATACTTCCGTAAAAACCCAATACACACACACACACGGGGTAAAATTTTGAGGACAGGTTTAGAGACTAAAAGTCAATTTAACGTGTTTTTAAAGAAAATATTAATTTGAGAATATCATGTTGATTGTAAAAACTAATTTTTCAAGTGGGCTAAGTACACAGGGCCTATTGATTGGCAACTTACGTCTTGATGGCAATGTTGTCAGGGTCTGCATTCTTATTGTTTGGGGTGTCGTCGTAGATAGCGTTGTTGTTGGCTCTTGCTTTCTTTCCGTGGTACGTATTGCCGTTCGTTGTTGTGTCGTTGTTGAGGGCTGCGTTGTCGTTTGTTGTGGTTGTGGTGTTGAGGGCTGTGTTGTTGTCAATGTCGTATCTCCTAAATGTAATGTCAGATAATTTAAACAGTGGAACATTATTTTAACATAATTGTAAATCACCATTTTTAACTGGGTCTATTTTCTCACAAAAAAAGACAAAAGTAATATTTTCTTATTATTTTTCTGAATCTTTCTTAGTATACCGTAATATTTAGCATATGGTGGAGCCCACACTATCGTTTGAACGGTCATAACCAACGAAAGGAAGCTGTGAAACTCAGTGGCGACCATTCGAGGAGCAATATTGAAGAAAAATGAAACACTGAAATGACTGAATCAATATTTGAGCCCTGGAGAAAAAGAAACAGCGCCATCTAATCACCATTGATGAATAACTCGAAAAACTCGAAAAATAGTATAGCCTGACGGAAATAATGTTTTTTTTTTCAGATTGGACAGCCTTAAAACCCAACAACAACAACAACAACCTCCCACCCCCCCCCCCGTCCCCATCTCCCCCTGTTGGAAAACACATCGAAAGGTAACGGTTTCAGTGATCCATCGGCATGCGGGGCTGCCTTTCTAAATCATTACAACAATTATCATGGATGACTGTGATGGTTTTTTTTTTCTGGTACTATATAAGTCATTAGAATGTTGACACAAATAGTTGTTCAGCGAATCCCGTCTGTGACGTATTCTTTGGCAAGACATTATATTCATGGACTTTTGACACCCTCAACTCAACTCAATAAACTGGCATCTGGAAGAAAGATATTCATAGAATGGTTTATTACGTCGATTGTTTTAAAGCCAGCAAGTCCTATACCATAATAATTTGGAGACCTCTTGTGAATCTCTTGTGAATGAGATGACTTGTGTGCAATGGCGAAGCTTCAGGGGCACGAAGGTCCCCCCTCCCCGAATGGCGGAAAAAAAAATATTGAGAAAGGAAGAAAATGAGAAATGAAGAAAAAGGAGAAGGGAGCTTGGAGAGAAGGTGATAAATCCTCCCCCACAACCTTCCCCTAAACAATAGGCCTACCCTTTCTAACTGGCATTTCATCAAGCAAGTAAGACCCAGTGCCCCCATGATGTCCGTGCCCCCTCAATATCCACGCCCTATGCCAAATTCATGCACTATCGTCATCATCACCACCACTACCACCACCAACATCCTGAGAGTGTTGAACAGTAAATTGTGCATGATGACAAATGTTTTTGTGAATCGCTTTAATTTAATTATGTGAAAGACCATACATTACCTTGACATGAATATGTGATTTCTAGATATTTCTCAGTTCCTGGACAAGGGTCTCCGAATAAGGAATTAGAAGCTTGAATGCTACACTGCTTCTGACCATTGCAGGATTCTATGTTACTGGAAACGTCCGAAACACAGTCTGTCTTGCTAGCCGCAACGCAGGTAGTGGGATGAGTTCGTCCGTAGACAGCCGTACAGATGCTGATGACCCCATCGCCGCAGTTTATCTCACCCGAATGACGCTCACAAACAATGAGAGTCTCTAAATAAGAAAAAAAAATATTCTCATTGACAGATTAGGGTTATGATAGAATATAATCCATGCACCAACAAATTGAAAATTTAAACATTAAACAAAACCTTAACTATCGTGGTGTTAAGCTCAGTCTAAATCTAATTGAATATTTACCTCAACAATTTAGACCGCGATCCACAAATTAAAATGGGTTCAAACCCACAAATTGTTGGATTTACATTTTATAAGCTTATTACGCGAAACATTTACAAAAAACAACTGGAGATGATCTTGTTTTTTGGAATAAAACAATAATGTGTGGCGAAGTCATATAAAGTAGAAACGTATTTTAGTCAATGAAATAGGTAAAAAGAGAATTAAATGGGCTCGTTTCATAAGGGTATACCAATCATGTCACTATAACAAGAATTATTTTCTTCGCAGTAAAATCCATTCAAGAATAATATATCCAAGCAATAATACCTTACTAATTATGGTATTTTATTAGTAGTATGGCTGTACACTAAATCCGCAACGAGAATTGTTTAATAAGGGTCATTTATGTGCATAAGATATCATGTACATCTATAATCCTTCAAGTTAAATACTTCAAGAAGGCCTTTGGCTTTCAACCTCAAAGGAAGGTTAAATGGCTTTTAGGGGTTGTAATTTATACAACTGCTATTTCCACCCCACCAATGACGAAAGTAACTCTAAGTCCCTGGACCAACGCTATATACCTAACTATATTAAAGGAGGGTCTTACCACTGCATGCATTTCCGTAAGCATAGAGAACAACGTGTAGGTTGAAAAGCGCTAAAATGCAATGTAGAACGAATCCCATCTGCAAATGAACAAATAAAAAAAAAGAAAAAATGGAAAGTTAGAAGGTGAGAAAAGACGGAAAGTGGGTTGAATAAGTACAGAAGAAGAGAGAGGGGGAAGAGGGGTGAGTTTATAAGGTAAACAAAAAAGAAAGTGGGTCGAATAAGTACAGGAAAAACAGAGAGAGAGAGAGAGGGTAAAAGATGGAGAGAGAGGGGGAGGGAGAGAAAAGGAGAGAGAGAGAGAAGGAGAGAGAAAAGGGAGAGGATTGTGATTGTAGATCATAATAAATAGTGAGAGAAAAGAAGACAACGGAGATATAAGAAAAGACGGTGGCTCCAAGATAACGAGCAAGAGATAATTACAAGACATTTACTTGGGGGAAAAAACTCGCATGAACACAACACGGACTAGGGCATGTACGCATGCCCTATGTAGATTACAATGCAATCATTACTTGTGTTCAGAGAAGTTGAATTCTTCATGTAGGACGGTGTATTGTTCCACATCTTTGAACCCTTCACTTAAATGGAATTTGAAGATAGCATACTTGTTTTTAAAAGTGGTGAACTGAGATGTATATTGCATTGACGACTTCTCGTCAATGCCTTGTTTCCGTTCGCGTTCTGAATTCTTCTTCTTCTTCTTCTTCTTCTTCTTCTTCTTCTTCTTCTTGATCTTTTTTTCTAAAATCCCATTCGTTTTGCACGCAGTGCTTGTTATCCCTATCTAGGTCCCTTCCTCCATCCCGATTCCTGTCAAGCTTCGTAGACATAATCTCCGGCATCCAATCAAGCTCACCAGACTCTTCGCTTTTCCGAAATCACTCATGCATGACCGTTCAGGCGTCATTTTGCCCGTTTCTGGTCCGTTTTAAGGCCTTTCTTTCTTCCTTCGTATCTCCACTATCTCAGATCCTACAGACTTTTAACAAATTCCTCTAGACAGTTCACGAGATGTTCTTTCATCTGCAATGTGTAACCAGTCCATCTTCATACTCAAAATTCAAATCCGAAATCGACTCCGTCAAAAATCGGTAAAATTCTTTAATAATTGACCCCTAAAAAACGTAAATTGCAATAAATTTTTCATTCCTATTCCGTTTCCCCCTCAATTTTTCACAGTACATTGATCTTATCATAGCACACACTTCAGCCAAATTTCACGCTCCAATAGGCATACATGATATAAATAGCGCCCTCTAAAGTTCTGAAAATGGCTTCCTTTCTGTGGCCGTATAGCTCCATCGTGTCTGGCCTAACCAGTATATACCCATTTTTGTATTTAGATACTTTAAGATATGCTCTTTCCAGCCAAATGAAAAAATATGTACCCTACCAATGACCGACTATGAGAAAATTCCCCTCCAAATTAGCAGTTTTTAAAGAACTTCATCTTGCTATAAAATGGCGAAATTACAAAATCCGAACGAAATAAACACAAATACTCTATCCATCGTAACGCCCTTACATCATTGTTACGAGCAGCTAAGAAGAATAACTTTTGTAGACAATTCCAAATTCACAAATGTGATGCTAAGAGTACGTGGAAGGTCATGAATAATGTCCTAATCAATAAATCGAAATTACCATCCATTACTAACAAAACTTTTAATGATTCCGATATACAAAACTCCACACTGACAGCTGAAACCTTTAACTACTATTTTGAAAATATTGGCCCAAATCCTGCCCGTAATATTCCCGAATCTGATATTGAATTTCACTCGTTTTTAATAGAACCACATGGTCAATCAATGTGGTTTTTTCTCCAGTTACTACCAATGAAATGTTTAATATTGTTTAATAGTATGAAAAACTTTAAAAGTTCCGCCGGCTACGAATCTAAATTGAAGAAAAAAAGAATCACCGAAATTCCAAGTCCTTTAACTTATACACGTATATTCAATTTATCTCTGACGAACGGAACAGTTCCCAATAAGATGCAATAGCTAAGGTCATCCCAATTTTCAAGAAAGGCAACAAGCATGATATTGGAAATTATCGTCCCATCTCGCTCTTAACATCTTTCTAAAAAATCTTGAAAAAAATAATCTATTCTCGTACTTTCGAATTCATAAATAAGTTTAATATTTTGTCTAGGTCCCAATTTGATTTTCTGAAGAAAAAAATTCAACTATCCATGCATTACTGATGTTAATCAACAGAGTAGCCAAAGCCATAGATGAATTTTCCCACACAGTCGGTATCTTCCTGGAATTCTCAAAGGCCTTCGACACCATCGATCACGAGGTTCTTCTCTATAAAATATATAATCACGAAATTCGTGAGAAGGCCTTGGAGTGATTCAGGAACTACCTTACTGGCCGTCAACAATATTTTTATATCAATGGTCATGAATCTCAAATGAAAAGTGGTACATGCGGAGTGCCGTAGCGGTCTTTACTTGGCCCGTTGTTGTTTGTACTTTAGATCAACGGTTTCCAGAATTTTTCTGATAATCTCTCTTTCCTTTAATTAGCTGATGACTCGAACATTTTCCTTTCAAATAAAAATTCCCAAATCATTCTGAATACAATAAACCACAAACTAAACACTTTTATAAACCGAATCCATTCAAACATGTTGTCACTTTATATAAACAAGACAAACTGCATTTTATTCAGAAATACAATTGAACATTTACCAGGACCAATATTACTAAACGGCTCAATTCTCGCTCAAGTCGAAACAACTAAATTCCTAGGTATGTACATCGACAACAAACTAAAATGGAAAACACACATAAATCATATCAGTAAACTTAAATCGAGAAATATAGGTGTCATCGGCAAACTTAAAATCTCATTTCCTACCCATACTTGCTTACTTTGTACTCTACACCAATCTTACCTTATTTGAACTACGGGATACTTGCGTGGGCGAACAGTTCAAAATTCCTCATCAAACAACTTGTTCTTATATTTAAAAAAAAAAAAAA